>JAOXOE010031035.1:0-12363 GCA_028565055.1 Phoeniculus purpureus
AGACAGAGTCTGGGTTCTTTGTTTGAAAGCAGGTCTCCTGCACTGAGGGATGCAGTTCAGGCGCTGAGGAATCAGGCTGTCCCAAGAGCGTTGGGCTGGAGAAGCTACGCTGAAGAATTGAAGAATCCACTAGTCTGCAAACAGCTTGGGGTGCCGCTGTACCGCAGACAGGGGTGATTCATGAATAATAGAGTGTGGTGGTACTCATCTCTACATGACTGGCATGGTCTTTTTCCTGCAGATCTCTGATGTGAAAAAAGACCCAAGCACCAATACGATAGTGATCTTCCATTGTATTTTTCTCAGAATATGTGATGGCATTTGGGACACAGTCTGTATGCACTAACTTGCTTAACCTTTTCTTCATTTCTGTACACAGTTACGGAGTTTCCCTAAGCTATCCATTGTCTGGCAAGTTTATCCGATATCTCATAGAGACCTAACTGCTTTGTTTCTTTTCTCTTTAATCGTGGTCTTGAACCCACCACAATAGGCAAGTGCTGGCAAATGTTTGCATGAAGCACCAGAATGTCTCAGAACCACCTGAACTTCTCTAGTCCTTTCCTAAAATGTAGTTAAAACACAAGCTTCTGACTCTGATGTAGAGAGCAGTGTGGGCATCACTGCAGATGGAGTGACAGGAGGTGGCTTTTGGGGGAGTGTAAGCTTGAGTCTCTGAAGGTTTAGTGCAATGCCTCTTCCTCTCCTCCTCTGAGCCTTGAATATACTGTGTGTACGACATAATGATAGCTGGCTTGTTGGTTTTGTTCTTTTTACCTGCATAAGATAATGGAGCAGTGAGGCAGGGAGCTCAGTGCCTCCATGTAAAGGGTTGCTGGGTTGCTTTACCCAGGCTATTCAGACAACTAGTTTTCTCCATATCAGCATTGAGAATAAACTCTCATGCTTTTCAACTTGAGACAATGTAATGCAAAAAAGCCTGTCTTCATTTTGCGTGTTATAGTTCGTGGTCGCTGGCTAACATATTATACATTGCCACTGTGACCTTAGTTCCTCACTTCTAAGCACCACCTAAAGGATATCACCAGAGGTGAGAAAGCTGCTTGGGGATGTGGGGCTGATACGATTTGCCTGATATTAACTTAAGGATATCTTTTGGGGAAAACAAACAAACAAAACCCCCTCTTTTGTTCCTGTTTCTTCATTTAGATGAGGTATCTGATATTTTCCTTGAGGAGCTAGCTGCCCATGAACAGACAGCATCCAGGCTGACGGCTTTGCACTGTCTTGCTAGTGGCTTTCCGATGGCCTCACTTGTGCTACTGTATTATTCTCCTGCAAGTGAAACTGCTGCTCTGATGAAGCTGTTGCTGCTGCCAAGACAAGGGCTAGAAATGGGTTTTCTGGCTTCAAGGTCTCATCCTGAGTTGTGAGGTCAGGTTGTAACTGAGGTGCACAGTGGTACTGCTTGTGCTGACCAAGCTTGAGCAGCTTTTCCATGCTCAATGCTGAGAAGCAGGAGGGTTGCCCCAGCTCACTGGTAACATGCTTGAGTTGCAAAGTACGTGCTGCCTCCTGCTTGCTTGTAATCTTGGGTTTCACTCACTGGGTGTCCACACAGAAAACCGCTGGTTGCATGCGGTGATGTTTTCAAGCTGGCTGTGCTGGTGATAGCTCGCAGCCCACATTCTGCTTTTGTTCAAGCTGGTAACCCTCTGACTCTGGCAAACTGTAGCTGAGTGCCAGTAAGCTTCCCAGAGCTTTCCTGTATTTTTCCCCAGACACCTGAAAGAATGGATGAATTTCCTGATTTGCTGGCAAATAATTAGAGGAGTGTTTGACCCAGCAATGAAAAAGTCCTTGTGATTATTCACTCAGGGAACATTAAAGGGTAAGGAAGCCAAAGAAAGTTATACAGAAATGTGGACAGTGTGTTGGCAACTTGGCAGGACTGTGTCCATCCCAGGTGGTCTTAATCTGTGCTACCTCTGCTGGGAAGGGCTGAACCACCTGGAGAAATGCAGCTGTGCTCTCAGTAACTTGCAGAGATTGAAATCTGACTTTTTACCGGTCTGCATGCACTCTGCTTTCCTTCCTTTCTGGGGAATCAGAAGTGTCAGGGTACTGCAATTAAGATGCCTTTTTTGAGTTGAACACATTTTCTCAGCCCAGTTACTTTGAAACAAGTGGTGCAGGGACGTGAACTTGGTCTGTCCACATCCCAAGTCAGTACATTTCTCTTTCCTCTGTGCTTAATTGATGTGATGTGCAAGCAAAAGAGAATTTCTGAGCTAATCTAGTGAAAGCCTGGTCTCAGAGCTCCAGCTTTTAATCTCTTCCTAGAAGACAAGTGATGCATGCAGTAGATGATGCCAAGTACAGGGACCCAAACAGTACACCCATGCTGGCAGAGAGGGCATACTCCCAACCTTGCTCTTTGTAATGACTTTATGCAGTATGAAAATGTATGAGTGTTTTATTTTCCTCTGGGTTAAGGAATTATCTGATCAGCTGTCTGTCATTCTGAGAGTGTCTGGATGCAGTCTGCCTTCCTCTTCTATTTCAGCTGCTTGTAAAAGCTTCTGACTAGCCTCTGTTGTCCTGGCAGCTTCCCTGGGCTCTTTCTGAAGAGCACACAAATGACTGAGGCCCAAAGCCAACTGGTACAACGCTCACCGAGCATTGTGACACTTAAACAGGCATGAAGGCTGGAGCTGGGTTGCCTAAACTGAGACATTTTCTGCCATGTTAGGAGCTCTAGGGTTAGCACATCACTGTTGGTACAGAAGGGCATGGATCTCTCTTAGCTTCCAAGATGTCACTATAGCCCTGTGCTTGGGCAGCTGAAACCCTTATATGCTTTTAAATAGGTAGTAACTGGCTGTGTGAGAAGGAAAAGCAGCGTTTATTTTAATGAAATGTGGCGCTTCACAAATTTTTATTCTTCTCTGGCAAAACAGAAATTTGTTTGATAGTGATCCATTACACTACTGCAATTATGTCCATTACCAAAGAAGATGGAGTTAGGTTTTTTTAGAAGAAAGCGTCATCAGGATGAGCTGAAAGGTAGAGTATTAAAACAAATTCACTGTGATAAATCTCACTGGGATGGCTCATACCTAATTCTTCAGTAGCAGGACAGGGATTTGGCATTACACAGGAGTTAGGTGTATGCTGACAGCTACCACTATTTTAATTTGCTTTGCTGTCATGTCTTGCAAAGTTATCTCTGTTCTCACACTATCTGGTGCATTTAATAACTGGTTATTGTTAAAATAAATCTTAGGAAGCTGGAAGCTTGTTTAGGAAGCTGGGGAAATAAATGAAAGTAGCTAAAACACTGAATGACAGAAGAATCCAAGTTTCCTTGTTGGTTTTATTTTGGTTTTGTTGTTGCTTTTGTTTTTCTCTCCTTTAAAAAAATAAAACTGTCTCTGGCTTAGTCTGGCGCTATGAGAACATGTCTCTCTGAACGGGTGGGAAAGGCAAATGAGTGCAAATTGTGACTTGGATTCTCTAGTTGCTTTTGATAGAGAACGTGAGAAGCTAAGCCTAACTGCTTTCTTTTTCACTTGAGCTGAACCAAACTCATGCTATTCACTGGGTCTGCCTGTTTTCACCCTTCTGGAATAGGAATGGATGTTCTTCCAAATGCCATTAAAAAACCAACTTCAAGCCAGGTCATGGTTCTTTCCTGAGATCCAGACTTTTCTTTTTCCTGCTTTTGCTAAGTGTCCTTACAGAAGGAAGATACTCTAGCATTTTAATTCAGTTTATTGGGCAACTTGAGTGCATATCCGAGTCGTGACATACACAGGCATGCCTTCAGAAGCAGACTAATTTACAGTGTGCTTTGGCGTATGAGCAGTGTGGCTGCGTGTCTCCATTCCAGATGAAGGTGAGCAGTATCACTGCTGAATTTGTCCACACCACAACTCTGAGATATGTTCAGAGAGAGACGGGCACGGTTGCCCCATGCCACAGCCAAATCTGGAGGTCTGTTTGGGGTTCTCTCTACAATGCAGACATGCTTTTAGGGTCTGAACGGCTAAATTATAAGCTATCAGAGCCTAGTTGAAGTGTGGTTCTTAAATGTATCTGGAATTTTCTGCACTTTTGGTTTTATCCTTACAGGGGGATTTAGTCACAAATGGAGATTCAGTGTGCTGTGCGAGGCTTTGAGAGGAAGCAAGAGCACCTGTTATGGTACCTCTTGGTGCGGCATGGTACAAATTCCTAACCATGTCTCCTTGCTAGAACAACGTTCCCATGACACCTTGTGCAAGAGGGATGGGTGTTACAATTCCCAGTCCCCAGCGAGGAATCATGCTGCCTGCCTTGAATTCTTCTTGGCTCCAGTTGTTCATGCAGGGTTGTTGTGGCAAGTTCCTTTATGTGCATAGGCAACGTGAAGCTGGCCGATTTCAGCAAGCCCTGCTGCTGAGTTTTTCCTGTGTTGTGTGTCTGCAGTTGCAGAGTGCTTTCAGAACGAATAGACCCCAGCAAAGCTGTATTAATGAGCTGGGATGCCAATCATAGCATATCCTACTCAATCTCACAGTGCTCCACCACAACCTCCTTTGTTCTTAAAATATCCCCCACTGATTTGGATTTTAATTGCAGATATTACAGCTGTCAAAGAAAAGCAGAGATGACCAGATGATTGTGTTGATAGTATAAATGAAAGCTGGCAACATGTTGAATTCCAACCTTTAGATCTTCCTTCAAGTGCTATCACAGATACGCCTGTGCGCTGCCGTGATTACGTGGAGCAGAGGCTTTCTCTTATGTCAAGATGACCCCAAAGTGCATCGTGTCTCATTATATCCACTGTGTTGATGAAAATAACTGGATAACAAGCACATAGTGCTAGAAGAGTTTTGGTGCTAGTAATGGTAACCAATAGGTACAGATATTTTATATGCTGGTTCAAGCCTGAATCTTTATAAATCGAATTTACTAATGCACAGAGAAATTGAAATTCAGGAATTTTAAATTAAACAAAAAAACAACCAAACAAAAAGGAGTAAGCAAAGAGGTAATTAAAATAGAGTTTAAAGCTTGTGCACCAGCCTGCATGTTTGCATTGCACATCAGTCAACACTGGGCAGAGGGCTAGAGCTCTCTGAGTAAGAAAGCTGAGTCTTTTTCAGCTCAGACATGTCAGGAGTGGCCATCAGCTGAGCAGCCTGCCATCACTGCTGTTTTACTTCATTACTTACTGATTGAGTCCTCAAGTTTTACAAGTTCACCCTATGGAGAGTGGCATGGTGGGCTGGCTTTGGTTTGTATATTCTCAGTTCTGTGCCCAGAGAGATTTTGGCTGGATCCAAGAGGTACCAGGAGATTCACTGGGCTGCACGCAAGCACCATGAGCGTAGTGGGAAATCGTCCACCCTAGCTGATCAGACATGGAAAGGGGAGAAGAAATCAGGGAAAAACTTCCAGAGTCTCTAAATCAGTCCGATGCTAACTACACAGACCAAAGCACTGATACTGTAAATACTGCTTTGGGTAGAAAGTCATCTCTTGGAGGGGAGAGGGATTTTCTGCTAGCTTTGGGAGATCTCTGCAGGGAATAAGAGAAGTGTGTATGCATGGTAGCACACCTTTGGCAATTATTTTGAGTTCACCAGGGTCTCAGAGTTGTCGGTGTATGAAGGTTTCCATTACATCCCATATGTTTAGTATTAATCACCATTAGTTACACATTTACACAATGAAATCTCAAGTCAGGAGCTGGTAAGTTACGCTTAGCAGATCTGGTCCATAGAGAAGTATAGGGCTTTCTTTCCCATTCCTGTTGTGAAAGATAATATCCTTAGTGGCTACTGAAGGTTTAAGTGTGCCCTTGCAGCGTTCTAATATGGCCGAAGGGGTTTGCTGGAACTTGGTAACAACACAAGCCAGAGACAAGATGGAGAATGTGATTTTGTTTGCGTGTTGTGCTTGAAGTGCTGAGAGGGAGATTGTTCTGTGAGTATCGCTAACATGTTGTTGTTTTTTCTGGTGCATATTACTTGGTAAATGTCATCATAAAATTAATCTGAATTTCTTTGTCTTCTCCTGTGTGACTGACAGGGGTACTTCTGCTCCAGAGATGCCGTTACTGGACTGTGTGTAGCTAAATCAATTACATAAGCTAAATACAATGATGGTAATCAATAGTGTGGCATTTTCAGGGCGTGGGGAGAAGCATGACAGTGCTCTTGATACTCTGTGCTGCCTGTCCTGATGGCAGGATACTTAAATCCCACTTCATTTTGTTCCTTGACACTTGGTTGAAGTGATAGGAGGAACAAGATGAACTTTCCTGTCTGAAATATTGACTGTCTTATTAAGAGTCCATTAAAAAGTGGAAAGTGGGATGGCAAGGGCCATTTGAGTTACACTGTGGCCTCACCCAGGAGCGGAGAACAGCACATGTGCTGGTACACTGACAGTGAGTTACTGGGAGTAATTGACTTGACCTATCCTTTCCTAATGAAGTCTGCAGAATGAATGTGCATGCCTTCTGTCTGTCTCGTGTGTTGGTGGCTTTTTATTTGCTTTTTTAACAACTCCACTGTAAGTTTTAAAACCCTGCAGCAGGACCTTGCTCTGAGCATTGATTCAGGCAGGTTTTTCAGTGGAGGTATCAGAGGTGTAAGAGCAGGCATTGCTCACTTTTTTGCATGTTGCTCCATATCCTTCTCATTGCCACGCATGTTCCACTACCTTTGTTGCAGGGAAAATGGGAGGAAGGTCTTAGCATCCCGTATCATTTACAGCATTTATGAGCAAATGATTTGAAAACAAAAGTTTTGTGGGAGGCAATATGAATGGAAACTGGGAGCTTAAGGAAATTTCACCTGGTGACCGAGCCCTGTAATTTTTCAGGTAGGCGTTGCTTTTCAGAGAAACAGAAAAAAACCAGCTCTAACCAACCCTGCAGCCCACTCTCAGATGGAAGGGAAGTGGAAGTAATAATGGAAAAGGTTCTTATTCATGTCCTCTCTGTACCTGCATGGGGAGAAGATTACTGTGGCTAGGTGGTACTTCAGTCTATGAGGTGGAGGTGTAACAAGACCCAGTGTTCTGGAAAGCAGAACTGAAGAGAATAAGACACACTTGAATTTTTATTTTCATAGTGAGGGCAATTAACTGTTGGGAGGAACTCAGCCAGACATGTGATGCACGGCTGTCATGTGCTTTTACAGCTGGGTATCTCCCTGGGAGAGATGCTGTAGCTCCATTAGAAATGGTGCTCTTGATCTAGGAGCCATTTGGCTCAAGTCTGTGGCCTGAACTAAAGAGTCAAGGCGTGTGCTCTTGATCTAAAGTTCTGCAAGAGGTTTGCTTCACTCTTGTGCATGTATTTTAATTTTAAAATTCTTTTATAGTTAGAAAATGGGAATTGTCTCATCCTGAGGAGGTGGTGAGTATAAAGGGATGAGTACTGTGTTTTTGCTTTAATGTGTTTTTCAGTACCTGCTTGTGCCCAGCATGCTCAGCTGTACTGTTTGCTTTCCTTCTTGACCACCAGTTGGACTGCTGGTGGTATCCCTTGCATTAGTGTGATGGGTAAACACTTGAGGTGCACTCTCTTTGAGGAGAAAGCACCTGCATCTTGCATTATTTAATGCTAAGTGAGGCTGAAAAGATTAATCAGCTAATTACATTGATAGTGAGACTTTTTCAGAAAAGATCCAAGATAGTATTGCACAATGAGTCCCTTTGCAGAAAAAAAAGGGGAGGAAAGCTCCACGGGACTCAGCTACCTTCAGTAGGTATGAAAAGGCTAGTTAGGTGCAATGTTTGGTGAGAGTTGTAGCTGTTTCTTGTTCTGTAGTCATAGGTGGGAAAAGAAAAAAATCTAGGGATATTTTTGTATGACTGTGAGGAGACCTTTTTATTCCCCTTTAACATTGTATTATAAAGAGGCGTTGGATGAGCCTTGCCTTGGAGTTAACATAGTAGACTCCCATTTGAACTGTTTTTCGTCCATATAGTTTCAAAGGTTTCCCTAGGGCTACAAGGTTAAGTGGAAAATGATAATGCAGGGAAGCTCTGTTATCAGCCTTGAGGAAAGCCTGCTTGACCAGCTCATCCTTTCCATAGATGAACAAGAGTTGGGATTGGAAATGGCCAGGTCTCTGTTGAGCCTAAGTTCAAACCTGCCCAGACAAAGGAGAGGCATTTTTGCTATGTAGAAGCTGCGGATGCTGGTTGCAACTGGAGCATGTCTGTGCAGATGGGCTGAGTTCACCCTGTTCAGCTCCTGGACTTGCTGTGTCTAGAGGGAATGTCACTGGCGTAGCACTGCTCAACAACTGCCCAAAAGTGGAGGTGATGTGGGCACAGCAGTAGCTCCTGTGCAGGACCAACCTCCTGGTACCTGGAGGAGACTCTTATGTCTGGTGTGAACTCTTGTGAGTTGCACATGCTGCACAGCTGATTTTTCAGGTCCTTATGTGGTACCTCAGACAACCTTGTGAGACTTGTGTACTTGAAGTTAGGCTCCTGGATTCACACTTAAGCACCCCCTAGGTCATTTCAGAGCTGTGCTAAGCCTCAGTGTTTCCTAATCAAAGTAAATTGCTCCAGCAGTTGTTTATATCTGGGTTTGTCTGACTATCAGGGATGGCCTTTTGGGACCACTATAAGCAACACATACCAAGGGTCATAGCTGGAACATGATGCTGTACTTGGTTGTGACATTAATCACATGGAGATGACCATGCTAAGCAGCAGAGAGGCATCAGTGATCTCAGCAGTGTGAAGACCTTCAAAAGCAGAGAGTGGCAGAGTGTGATTACTTCTGGATGGATAGTTGTCTGGGCAGATCTTGAGGGGAGGGAAGGAGAAGAACAGCTGTTCTGGGGCTGTGGGTGGGTTAGTGTGTGGGCCTGCTGCTGTGCTGTCTCAGAGGGCTGCACCTCTGCCCTGTACGGCAGCTGGAGCCCAGCATGGCAGAGACTCCTCAACAGAAGACATGGATACCACCCGCAGTGGGAAGTGGCTGCCATCACACAGTGTGTGGCTGCTTGAAATCCCTTGCATCGTTGCTATGAAGCTGAAGTTCAGTGGCAGTTTCACAATGGCACAGTACTCCATACAAGGGAGGGAAAGTAGGTCACAGACTGCCCTGCTGGCATTCGTTTGTGTGTCTGTAGGACCTTGCTGAGAGCTGAAGGCACCAAGGATCCAGCCAGACACTATGTCTTTTTCACCTCTTTCCTTTGTGTCCCTGTTTCTGGCGGGACTAGAACAAGGACAGAGATGCTGGAAGGTTTTTTTTTTACCTTCCTGCTGTCGTTGATGATATTTTGTTGAGGCCCAGAGGGTTTTGGTATGGGCAGGCGAGGTGCAGACTGACCACGTGCCAAAGTTTAAGTGTGTCAGGTGGATGAGTCAAAGCGAAGGTGAAGCACAAGAGCATTCAAAATTTTGGCTCCTGAAGAACGTGCCCAGTGTCTAGCTGCTTGAACTGGAGAAAGCACTTCAGGACGCCAACGTAAGACCCTCCAGCTCTAGACGCACTGACAAGCATAGCAACGCCTGAGCTTCAGTACTGATGCTGCATGATGTCTGGGCATCCTCTGCCCCTCCTTTTAAAGCTCGGCTAGCCTGTGTTCTAAGGGTTGGGAGGAGAGCAAACAAAGTGGAAACCCAACCCTGTAGCCTGAAGTTTGGGGGTGTTCATTGAATGTGGAAGTAAAGGATTAAGATGATTAAGAATCTGCATGGCAGAGTTATCTTGAGTCGTTTTACAGCTTGAGGCTTTAATGTGCCCAGAGTCTCTCCAAGACCGAGTTAATGCAGTTGTTGTGGCTGGAGAGCGACCTGGCAGTACTGGTCGACAACTGGTTGAACAGGAGCCAGCAATGTGCCCTGGTGGCACAAAAGGCCAATGGCATCCTGGTTTGTATCAGGAATAGTGTGGCCAGCAGGACTAGAGGAGCAACGAGGTTGGGGAAGGGACTGGAAGGAAACTCTGATGAGGAGAGGGTGAGGGAGCTGAAGGTGTTTAGCCTGGAGGTGACTCAGGGTGGGGGACCTTATCACTGTCTATAATTATCTGAAGGAAGGCTGTAGACAGGTGGGGGTCAGGCTCTTGTCCCAGGCAACTAGCAACAGGGAAAGAGGGCAGGGCCTGAAGATGCCAGGGTAGGGTTAGGTTGGATGTTAAGAAGCACTTCCTCACAGAAATGGTGATCAGACACTGGAATGGACTGCCCAGGGAGGTGTTTAAGGACAGCCTGGTTGTGGCACTTAGTGTCACAGTCTAGCTGATGTGGTGATGTTAGGTCCTAGGTTGTGCTTGATGATCTCAGAGGTCTGTTCCAGCCTCAGTAATAACAATAATAGTCATCCAGATAATCAGAGGAGTACTTGTCAAACCCTTGAATGTGCGGCTGCAAGAGATCTGTATTCATGCATCATCAGTTAGAGGTGAGCAGAGGATCTCCGGCCATGTTTGCCTGTGCTCTGCAGTGTGGAAAGGTTTGGGTCTAGTGCTCCTGAGCACTCTACCTCCACAGTGCTGGATAGAGCTGATGGGGACTGTAAAGTGACACAGAAGGCAGCACTGAACAGGTCCTCCTCTGAGCAACAGTACTGGCTTCTCAGTGTTGTGAAGCTGGAATTTTTGGCATTATACTAATACATGTTGTGGAGCCCTCAGATTAAGAAAGACACAGACCTGCTTAAGCAGGTCCAGAGGAGGACCACAAAGATGATCAGATGGCCAGATCCACCTCCCATAGGAAGAGAGGCTGAGAGACTTTATGTTGTTCAGCTTGAAGAGAAGGTTGTGAGGAGCCGTTACGGCAGCCTTACAGTACTTAAAGGGAGTTATAAGAGAGAAGAGGAAGAACTCTTCATCAGGGAGTACAGTGATAGGATGAGGGTTGATTTGATCTAGGTCATCTTTAAACCCAAACCTTTATCTAATTCCGTGACCAAGGAGAAATTAAAATTGTTCTGTGTATTCAGCGTTTTTATGGATTACCACCTAGTTTAGTCATAAATATGCAAACTACTGAAGAAATTATAAGAAATCACCTTAACTGGCTTCCTCTGGGGGACATCACTGGCTGTTGGGAGGACTGTCTACCCCTTCTTAAGAAGTTAACTTAAACCAAAGAATTGTGGCTGTTTCTGACTGCTGTAACTTTTCAGCAGTTGCTTAGCTAACACTTGGCAATGACCTTTCTCCACAGAATTGATGTTGTGAGCCTCAAGGATTAAATCACCCAACAAAAAGGAAAGAACATAAAATCCCTGGGTGAGGATCACCCAAGATCTCTGCTCTGAACTTAGTACTTCTGTGCCTACCAGGAGCTCCTGCCTTTTATGCATGATAGTGTCTGTGGGACTCTATCTTAAATGTAGACCATGAGGTCTTTAGTTTCTGAGCCATCAGCATCTTCTAGTTGGTTCCTTGTGTGACTTCAGTGCCATCAAGGAAAAACGTTGCTTTTCTGCAGGGAAGCAAAGGTCCTGATAATGTGGCAGCAGCACCAAATAAGCTGCACAGGGAAAGCAGTGTGGTACTAGTTCAGTCATGATCCAGATGTTGCTTTGGTTTGGTGCTTCTTGCATGTCCGGAAAGAGCAGAAAAAGACATGAGACATTGACAGCCAGCTGAACTTGAGCCATCAGTTTGGCTGGGTGGCCAAGAAGGCAAATTTTCATCCTGGCCTGCATCAGAAATAGTGTGAAGAGTAGGACTAGAGAGGTGATCATTCTCCCCATGCTCAGCACTAGTGAGGCCTTATCTTGAGTACTGGGTTCAGTTTGGGACACCTCAGTACAAGGACATTGAGGTCCTGGAATGGGTCCAAAGAAGAGTGATGTAGCTGGTGAAGGGCCTGGAGGGGAGGTCTTCTGAGGAGTGGCTAGGGGAACTGGGGTTGTTTAGTCTGGAGAAAAGAATGCTGACATGAGACTGCTGTCTGTAGATAGGTGGGTATTGGTTTCTTCTCACAAGTAACAAGTGAGAGAACAGGAGGAGATGGCTTCAAGTTGTGCCAGAGGAGGTTTCGATTGGACATCAGGAAAACTTTCTTCACTGAAGGAGTGGTGAGGTATTAGAACAGGCTGCCCAGGGAAGTGATAGAGTTGCTGTCCCTAGAAGTATTCAAAAACCATGTAGTTGTGGCACTTGAAAACATAGTTTAGTGGACATGGTTGTGTTGGTTTGACAGTTGGACTTCATGATCTTGGAGATCACAGAATCATCGTGGCTGGAAAGGACCTCCAGGGTCATTAAGTCCAACCTATTTATCCTAGTATCTATCTGCTAGAACATAACCCTAAGCGCCGTGTCCACTCCTTAAATACCTCCAGGGATGGTGACACCACCACCTCCCTGGGCAATCCATTCCAGTACCTAACCACCCTCTCAGTAAAGAACTT
>JAOXOE010031036.1:0-12362 GCA_028565055.1 Phoeniculus purpureus
GACTTGGTCTGGGTGATCCTGCTGTGGCAGGGGGATTAGACTAGATGATCTTTTGAGGTCCCTTCCAATCCCTAATGATTCTGTGATTCTATGATTCAGAAAGAACAAATTGTGTTGCAGATGGTGGAACCCCAGCTTAGGAGATGGTTATGTCAAAAGCAAGAGTAAGGTGCTGCTCTGGCTCTCTACATCATCTGCTTATCATCTTGACAGTGATGTGGTTCATGAGTGATGATCTCTCACGTAACCTCACAGACCAACCTTGCATCAGCACTGTGGCAGTGGGAAGCCAGAAACTGACCTGTTTATTGCCTAGAGACGTGGCAGGGCTGCTTTCAGTGCTTCCAGCAACTCAGCTGGTGGAAAGGCACTCTGGAAGTGCTCTGTCCTTCGTTCTGCAACATCCTTATGCCCAGGACAATCCTGTTTGACAGACTCCATCCTCTTGCTCAGCCCTCCTGCTCCCTGCCAACCTCTGCAAAGGGAATGAGCAAAGGAATAGGTCAGGGAGCACCAGAGGAACAATGAGCTCCCTGGGGGAGTGCCCAGAGTTTGTGGTCAGCCCTCAGCTGGGTAGAAAAAAAAACAGAGGGAGAGACTATTTCTCAGAGCTGCAATTACTCACGGGAGGTGCTGAAATGAGATGATGAATGTTAATGCTCGAACTGGCTGGGAAACGGCAAAATCTGAGTAAATGTGGGTCAATTAAAGAGGGAAGTCACCCTTTGGGGTCTGTGGCATGGGAGGCGGGGAAGAAGAAAGGGAGCTGAACTTTCAAAGTGGGAGGTTGAGCTGTGGCCTGTATTTTTTCTCTACCCACACTGCAGTGCTTATTTGCTGCTGGGGCTTATTAATTTTTCACTTATGCCACGCTAAAAATAGTTAATTATTGAAAATGCATATCTGTCTGACGGTGAAAGGCTGTCTCTTCCAAACAGGTGACTGGTTCAGATAACCCCAGAAGGCACTTCTGGATCGTCTAGACCCTTGATCAAAATTTCCTTTTTAATTTTAAAAGAACAGAGATGATTTAAACTGAAAATAATGGCAAGTCTAGTGAAAGCTTCCCTCTAGAGCTGTTGTAACATCTTGAGGTTCTCTCTCTCCCTCCCATCCTTCCTTCCTTCTTTTTTCTCTTTCTTTCTTTCTTTCTTTCCTTTCTTTCTTTCTTTCTTTCTTTCTTTCTTTCTTTCTTTCTTTCTTTCTTTCTCTCTTTCTCTCTTTCTCTCTTTCTCTCTTTCTCTCTTTCTCTCTTTCTCTCTCTCTCTCTCTCTCTCTTTTTCTCTCTCTCTTTCTCTCTTTCTCTCTTTCTCTCTTTCTCTCTCTCTTTCTCTCTTTCTCATTCTCTCTCTCTCTCATTCTCTCTCTCTCTCTTTCCTCCTTTCTTTCGTGTATTCTAGAGAAAACAAACCTTGTAATTCTACATGCACTTTTGAACTTGTAGAGTTTTAAACGCATTTAATAAGAAGCTGTGGAGGCTCTCAGGACAACGACATCACACTTGAAGTCATCTTCTGTTAAAGCTCGATAGCTGCTTGTAAGGATTGTGATTTTACTACTGCAGGCACAACTTAGATGACTGTATTCCTTACAAAATACAAATCAGTAACTTAAATGTGGGATTAAGCTACATAAGGAAACAGGGAAACCTATTCAGTTAAAAACACACCCCCCTCCCCAGATCAAAACCAGGTGCCACCAAAGGCAGACATGTCCCCCAACATTTCATAGAATCGTTGAGGTTGGAGGAGACCTTTAAGATCATCGAGGCCGACCGTAACCTGATTCTACCAAGCCGACTGCTAAGCCATGTCCCGCAGCTCCACACGTACGTGACTGTTAAACACATCCAGGGGTGGCGATTCACGACATTCCGGGGAGGCTGTTCCAGTGCCCTTTCAGTAGGAATATTTTCCCTAATGTCTAACCTAAACTTTCCCCGAGGTAAGGTGATGAGTGGGAAAAGATCCCCATACACGGGATTTTTTTCTCAGTCGCCCCTCTGCCTTCCAGCCACATCTCAGAAGGGGGGCGACAGCGGGGCGACCGTGCATCACCCCCGACCCGCAGGCGGCTCCTCCCTGCACCTCCGCCGCTTTGTGGTGACAGCTCACCTGGTCTTTTAGTTATTTTGAGGGTTCTGTGTTAATTTTTTGTGTTTTAATTAACCGGCTCCCCCCGGGCCCTGGGGCGCCGCAGCCTGGACGCGCCTCTCTCGGCTCCTCGCAGGCCCCCCGGCCTTGCCGGGCTGGTGGTGGGAGAATCGTTCCCGCCCCGCCGTCGTAAAGCGGCTGGAGGAGGCGGCACCCCCGTCCCGGGAGCCGGAGTCCATGGCCGGCCGCTGCCCCCTCGGCCGAGGAAAAGGCGCAGCGCAGCTCGAGTCGGGGAGCCGACGCCGCTGCTGCCGGGTGAGTGCGCGGAGCACGGTCCCTGAGGGCTGGGGCTCTGTAGCTGCAGTGGAGCGGTGGTCAGGCGGAGAGTGGGAGGTAAGGGCAGGCTCCAGGAGCAGCTCTGACACGTGGCTGTGCCCGGCAGAGCACGATGGTGCTTGGCACTGGTATCACCAGTGAGGAGCAGCTGCCCGGTCCTGCCCAGGAGATTCTGCTGGCAACGTCTCATCGTTTCTGACATCAGCCACCTGACAGCCAGAGCTGTTTCAGCGGTGGTCATTCAGGTTGGTGTAGGAGTTAGGAGTGCTGAAGGTCACAGCTGTAAACCCTGCCCGCCGCTGCTGTGCCAGACAGGTGCCAAACACAACTGCAGCAGAGGTCTCACTGGGAGGGGACAGTAAGTCCACAGCAGTGGCTGAAAGAAAACAAGACATTTGAAATCATCTGATAGAAAATCTTAAATCATCTGATAGAAAATCTTAAATTAAGCTGAAGCAGCCTCAGTCTAGGAAAAATTATTTTTCCATGGGAAACAACAGCTTGATACAGGAATTGTCAGGTACCAATGCTCCCAGTGTGGGGACAGCTACTCATGCTGTAACTGGTGTCAGCAGAGAGGTGTCTGCCCGTAGTGCAGAGTTGATAAGCTGGAGCTGCTGTGTTCTAGTGCTTGTTAGCTAGAATTTCCTAACTTTACCTCTATTTCTGCTGGAAACAAGCTCAGATACAGTGCTTGCATAATGTAACTTGCCAAACAACCTACCAAGCTTCAAACAGTAAGTTTTCAGGAAGCCAGAACAAGACTGTAGCTCAGAAACTAAGTTTAAACAGGCTGCTCTCAGTGTTGAATTATGAAATTCTTTTAAAGCAAAACTTCTTTTTAAAAAGAAGAAAACCTGAAATACTGACTCACCCTCAGTTCTGTATTTCTGGTTTGCTGTTATCTTAGACTATTACCTGTGCAGAGATCTGTGTCTGAGTGATGTAACAGTGTAAACTAATGTCTATTTGGTTTTGAAGTGAAGCTTTATAAGAGGAATTTCATGCTAAAAAATCCTCTGGTGCAATATTTTATTTGTGCTGCTCATCTTGTGAAGTAGCTTTTTCTCCAGTTTTCTTATAATTTCTTATAATGCTCTACCTTTATGCAATTTAAATGTTCTAATGCTTGCTGTTTTCACACTTTCTCCTCTGTTTGCTTTTGGGTTGTCAAGTACTGTGTGAAGTTTTAACTGAAAACACTGCAGATAAATCATCAGTCTATACTATTATTTCTTACCAAAACAATTGTAAACCCCACCTTTTCCTGCTTTATGCAGCAGTGTACAGCTATTACGGTATGTTGTGCACAACTGAAGTAAGTGCTTTGTTGGACAGGTCAGCTCTTTGAACATAAAGAGAAACACACAAATAATACTTAGAGGTCAGCCATCATTTTGTATGTTTTTGAACTAGAAATCAATCTTAGTAAAGGATACAGGGAAGTAAATGAAAGGATGGGACCCTTGTAGGCAATTAATAAGTAGCTGCTGTATCTAGAAACTGAGTTTTTATGCCTTCATATCAGAGAAGACAGTTCTGACTAATGGTGTCCTTGGGTAACTCCTGCCTGCATCCCTGTTGACGTTTTGGTCAATATTTGTAGTCATGGTGGGGATAGCCCATGGATTAGTGGCCCTGAGCTGGATTTTGTCTATGACTGATTTATTTAGATGAAAACATTTTTCACTGCTGTCTCAAAGGAAAGCTTTTAGCCAGCTTGCAATTTTGATTTGATGGAGAAATTAGAGTGAAATCCAATGTCCCTTTTAGCCCTGAAGTCAAATGAGGCTATCAGTTTGTTTTGAGAGTGAACCTGTCCATTACAGTGGTTGAGTCCAAGTTTAAAATTATGTTTGTTATGTTATAACTTTAAAAAGTAAGTATGATTACTGCATGTGTTTATCTCCTGATCCTTGCTCTGTTGTAGTCGGCTTCACCTTCTTTAAAAAACATTTTATTTGCTTGTTGTAGTGCAGTACCAACAAGGAAAACCTTAGTCTTAGGATAAAATCTTCCAACCAATATGATTCTGTAATATGAGAAAAACAGCTTCTCATCGTTAGCTGCCAATAATCTTTTCTGGTTTATCTTGTCAGATGTGTGCACTAGAAGAGTGCTCTGCGTCCTAGATCTGACAGTGATGGCTTGCTTGCTTTTCTGCAGCCTTCCTCCTCCAAGCTGTTTTCCTGCCTTTGCCAGACAAACTGTATCTGCAGACCTCTGAGGACCGATTTTATAAAATAAACAAGGAAAACCCTCTGCTCATCTGCTTGGCAGACAAAGAAAAATAATGAAATTGGACAATTAGTAGCAATTTAAAGTGATTAGTAGCAATTTAAAGTCTTTAAACTGTTTGTATTGTGGGTGCCTGACTGACATGATGAAGTCCAGAGATAAGTAAGCACATGTAAGAACTTCTCTATCAATACACAAATAAGTCTTCAGTCACAATTATTTCTGAATCACATTACAGGTGCTTGGAGTAAGGTGACATCCTACTTTAAATTAGAAAAAACCTGATTTTGCAGGGATGAAGGTAGACCAATTCTGGGTGAACATGCTGGATGACAAAACCAACCACCAATTTACATGCTCTTTCTTCATGTTGCTTGAAGAATGCAATGGAACAGAACAGGGGAGAAAATTCAACTTATTTATTTTTTGTGTGGTGCAATCATGATGGAAAATAACTGAGTATTTTTTTTCATTTTGTCATATCTGACCTTGTTTCCAGAGGAAATTATAGCATGACAAGGCAAACCGAGAATTTTCTGAAACCACTGTTTCACTTAAAAGGGACGTTGGTGAGTAGTAGTATCTTTCTGAAAGAGACAGAAGACACAAACAATTATATTTTTGTGATAATGCTATTAAATCTTATGTTGAGTGTGGAGTGGTTCTTGTTAGGATTGTCTTCAGATCACTTTCTTTTGTCACACTTCCTTCGTTGTATACGTTACTTTGTTTGCCTACTATTGACAGAGAGACTTAAAAAGAATAGTATATATCTTTTTGGTTTAAAGCCAAAATACAAGTACTAGCTTAAAATAAGTCCTCAGGATTCCGCAGCTTCCTGGTTATACAGGAACATTAGGTATGAAGCCTTGGCCGTTGAGTTAATGTAAATGAGTGTGTGATCTTGTACGCAGCAAGCTTTCATTCTGAAGTTATGAGCAACTAAAGTTTGGCTCCTGGTTGATTTTGCTCTGATCAGCAGCTGCTGGGTGAACTAAGCAATGAATTGTTTTGTTTATACAAAGCCAGTCCAGTACTAACCCTTTCCATGTGAATAATTTTTTTTGACTGTCAAAATATATTAATATGCCTGTAGTATCACAATCGCATTTTTGCTTGTGTAGGACGATGGTCTACTGTTTTTTACTGATCCATGTAATGTTTATAAATATATGTAGCTGGTCATCCTCCCTTTTTCCTCTAGAGTAGCTTCGTACAACAGAAAGGACCCAAAGAAGGCAGGGACTGCTCTCTGCTCTTCCTTTACCTTATTTTCATGGTTTAAGGGCAGCTGTACCATATCTTTGTTGATTCATAGCTATTAGTAAGCACATGTTTTTTGTCAAAAAATATTTATCAAAGTGTGTTGTGTGTCTCAAAGTAATTTTTTCCCCATCACTATGTAAGGAAAAGAAATCTCTTTGCAAGTAAGAGATGTTGGTCTGGCAAGTGCTTATCCATGACAGAGTAGCGCTTGCCTTCCACCAGAGTGTGAGGATCATATCAAGCCACTATTATTTTTGTTCCTTTTTGACTTGTGAGGGCATAGGGTCAGTCTGAAGAAATACGTGCTGCTGAAAGACACCCTCTGTTGGAAACAATAAAACAACATCTAAAATACTGACCTGGATAATAGTTTATCTCTAGGTTATGCAATGAAATATTAAATACAAGCTTTAGTTATTATGTTTTTCTTTTTACCTTTTACTGTCTCTAAATCACTTCCAGTTCTAAATAATGGGGGATTATTTTGAAATAATAAATACATTAACGAATTTATTAATAAAACCGAGGAAAGGATTTTTTGCTGCTTGAAGAACTGTTTGTGTAAAATGTACCTTCATACCCCTCAAGATTGGTTTAGCCACTTCCAAATGTTGTAAATAGACCGTGTTAAGTTTGATCTCTTTGATTTGGATGATCACCTGAGCATTCTTTTGCAAAACTCAAAAAGGGATCAGAACTCTTTTGGAGTTTATTTTTGAAAAGATGTAGATGCTGCTTTCTTTTCTGCAGAATGTACTTTGTTTCATCAGCATGTTAAAAGGTTGCCTTGACTGCGTTGCTATTCCCCTCTACTCTGCTTTGGTGAGGCCACACCTTGAGTACTGTGCCCAGTTTTAGGCACATCACTACAAGAGGGACATTGAAGTGCAGGAGAGGGTACAGAGGCGGCTACCAAACTGGTAAAGGATTTGGAACTTGTGTCATATGAGGAACGGCTGAGGGATCTGGGGCTGTTTAGCCTGCAGTGATTGAGAGGAAACCTTACTGCTCTCTACAACAACTTGAAAGGAGGTTGTAGAGAGACGGGTATTGATCTGTTGTCCCTAGGACGAGAAAAAATGGTCTTATGCTGTGTCAGGGGAGGTTTGGTTGGATGTTAGGAGGAATGTATTTCCTGAAAGGGTTATGAGGCATTGGAACAGCCTGCCCAGGGAGGTAGCCTCATCCAGGGAGCCACTACCCCTGGATATCTTTACCAGAAGGGTAGATGTTGTGCTGGGGGACGTGGTTTAGTGATGATGATAGGGCTAGGAAAAGGTTGGACTTGATGGTCTTGAAGGTCTCTTCCAGCAGAAGATATTCTATGAGTGTCTGGCTTCAGTTGGTTTTAATGTATTTAGATACTGGTTTTGTGGTTATTATTAGAAATTATTTAAATCTTGAACTTAATTTAAAATCTATTTCATGTAGCTTTCTGTGCAAAGTAAGTTTTTTAGTTGGTATCATTAAAGGAGAGAATTCTGGAAGATTTTGGATCAGGCACGAAATGTTTTGAATTACAGTAGTTCACGAATGTATGTGATGTTCAGGTGATGTGAGAGAGTTTTTTTTACTTCGGGGTGCATTTAAAAAAAAAATAATTAAATGGGCATGTTTTCAATGGACAGAATTCTCTTAAAAATCGCTGGGCCCTGCACTTTGGTAACAGCAACCCCATACAACATTACAGGCTTGGAAGCTGTGGCTGGAGGACTGCTCGGTGCTAAAGGGCCTGAAGGTGCTGACTGACAATCTCCTAAACATAAGCCAGCAGTGTATTCAGGTAGCCAAGAAGGCCAATGTTATCCTGGCTTGCATCAGAAGTGTGGCCAATAGGACTAGAGAAGTGATTGTCCCCCTTTACTCAGCACGTGAGGACTTCCCTTGATTCTTGTGTTCAGTTTTGGGCACCTCAGTACAAGGACATTGAGGTGCTGGAGCATGTCCAAAGAGAAGAAATGAGCTGGTGAAGGGCTAGGAGGACAGGTCTTATGAGTTGGGGCTGAGGGAACTGAGGTGGGTTTGCATGCAGTGTTGGCTATTTAGTGCTTTTAAACTTAATGCCATGGACATTTCCTTTCATGAGTTTTACTTACCTCATTAAAAACAGAAAAGAAAATTTAAAATTTGAAGTTTATCTTCTCTCATCACTATGGATTTTAAATGTGATTACATTAAGAAGTTTGATACAGCTTAGAGAATTACTTTTCAAATCACTAATTTAACTTTGTAAGAAAAAATTGGATGTGCTTGTAATGAATTGTCTTAAGTTCAGGCATAGACTGACATATTTAATCACTGGAGTTCTCTTTGGCTTGTCGGTAGAGATAATTGTTTCCACTGTGTCAGTATTAATGATGACATTTTCTTCTCTCTCCATGTTGAGCTAGAGCTGAAATTACTTCGATATACCTCCATTTGCTATCTTCAAAGTGAAGGTATTCCTTGGAAGAAAGAAAAAACTCTTTCAAAATAAAGTTTAACTAAATGGGAAGAATGAGCTTCTCTATGTATTGCATACTTCTAATGTTTTGTGGGTCCACTGCTTTGTCCAAGGTCTCCCATAGTGTGACTGCTTTTCCTAGTGCTTGTGCCTTCCTTTGCTGATAAAGCATTAGAACTTCACGCAGAGCATCGTGGAAATGTTTGTAATTAGCCGCTGGTTGGGAATTCCATGGAACGCTAACTGAAAAGCAAACCACTTGAGTCACAAAATCAGCCTTTTTAAAAAACAAGCCAACCAACCAAGCCGCTTACAAGTAAATACTGCTTGGGCATCATTACTTGCGGGGTAAATGTGTTAAGCTCCTGCCCGTACTCATAATCACAATATGCATTTTAAAAAGCAGGTAAGTTCCCAATCTGATACGTTTTCTTTGGTAGGAAGGCCAAACAGTTTTAATCCTTAGTTCACATCCATGTCACAGTTCTTAGCCTTGTGTTTAAAATTAGAATGTGTTCACTACCAAAGCAGGAAGCTTTTGTGCTTAACTCTGTTTTACTTCACATTCTGAAAGCCACGTCTCAGCCTCGGTGCTTTGCCTAAGTTACCACATTCTGTGACACTGTGCTGAGCAAACTCCCAGCAGGAGGTGGTAACTGTTACTTGACGGACACCTTAGGGTCCTCATTTCCAGTTCAGTTTCGTTTCATAAGATCTACTTATCTCAAAAAAAATAGGAAAAAATCAGTCTTAAATTTGAGGTTTATCTTCTCTCACTATTATTTTCAATATGTTCGTGTTAGGAATTTTGATTTCGTTTAAAGAATTATTTTTCGCAGCAGTATTCCAACCTTCTAAGACACAGTGGGGCAACCTAGAGCTGATGAGTGGTTTGTTGTTGGTGCGTGCCCCTCATGTTTTAAAAGGAAGTGTACTGAAAATTTCTTAGGCAACTGGAAAATTTTCTGTGACTAGTAAAACAGAGGTCTACAGTGGGGAGATGTTTAAAAATTCCCCAACTTTTACAACTTTTTGTTAATTTGTTTTCCTGTTTTGCTTTGAAGTTCAATATTGTGTCTATTCGGGGAACATGTTACTTTGGCATAATGTCCCTTTTCATATTAAAATGTTTCCCTTCATATAGGATGGTGCTATCTTTCTTGTGCTCTGGAAGATGAAAGGCCTTTTATTTAACCTTTACTTATGTGTTTGTTTTTCTCATGGAATACTGTGATATTTTGGGGACTAGAGAAGCATAGATTTTGAAAGACAGAATTGAAATGCCAGATAGAAGCCCACAAAATTAAATCGCCCCAGCAAGTGGATTATTTTAGCTCAAAGTGCAATATTATGTTATTCAGCTACAGGAGGAACACTATTTGAATTATCAAAAAGTTAGACCAAATCCACCAGCTGATCAAACTGATTTTTTATGGCTATGTAGGATTTATTCTGTTCAAGTTAGTTGGATGGTGGTACAACCTAGGCAAAACTAGATTTTGTGTTTTTCAAGAAAAGCTCATTTTACAAAATATTCTATTAAAAACTGTAAAGCCTTAAAAAAAAAATCTATGAAGTAGTCACCATCAGAAGTGATAAATAATTTACACAGCATCTCTGTGTAGATGACATAGTTAAATTCTCCAAAACCTTCTATGGTCTTTGGCAAATTCACGGTGTAAGTAATTTTCTGCACGTGTTTGTAAGAGATATGCTCTTACCATATGTTGTTGTCAAGTACCACACAGGAGATGTCTAGGTCAAGTTGTTTGATGATGCTGTAGACTTAAGGAGTTGCTGCATGCTTTCTTTTTCCTCAACAGCAGAGACACCAAAGAACTTTGAGATACAAATGTAAGAAGGAACTTCTTCACAGTGAGGGTGACAGAGCACTGGAACAGGCTGCCCAGGGGAGCTGTGGAGTCTCCTTCACTGGAGATATTTAAGACCCGCCTGGATGTGTTCCTGTGTAGCTTGGTCTAGGTGATCCTGCTGGGGCAGGGGGGGATTGGACTAGATGATATTTCGAGGTCCCTTTAACATTTCAGACATTTCAGATTTTTGATGTTGTTTATCGTCAGTTTGGCTTTTGCAAATACTTAAGTACTCTCCTGAGAAGGGGATTTGTGTGTTTTCTCAGTTATGCATAACTGCCTGCAGCAGAGTCCTGCATTCCCTCACAGGGCTGTGATGGGAGTCCGGGTTCTCTCTCCTTGGAAGTGAAAGAAAACTGTAAATTTTTTGCAAACAGCAAATTACTCTCCTTGTGTTCATTGGCACAATGTGCTAATCACACTAATTAAGGGTAATATCAGAAAATATTGTAGTAGAACAGTTTGTGATTTATGTATTGGAGCAATACGTTGTCAGATCATACAAGTATGTTTGGGAGACTACTTGTGATTTACAGGTAAGTCATGAGTAATTCATGGTAGATTTTAAAAAAAAAACTTATTTCAGACAAGTCTCCTACAAAGTCAAGAGATTTTAGGGTCCTAAATTGCTCAGATCTTTCAGAAGCAGTTAGGCTACATCCTCCATAGAGGAAATAAAAATGATCTTGGTAGTTAGACTACCCACAAATTTTGTTGGGGAACTTCCATGTGACACTTCTATTGGAGCGCTTACTCTGTTAACCTATGTGTGCTTATAAGTTGGCCTGGCAGAACTTTTGCGTAGGTGTGAGGAAATGTTAATAGATGAGCATTTAGACCAGGCCTTTTGATAAAGTTCAAGGTGTGTGAATGCTGGGTGCTACCGAACTCCCACTGCTGGTTTTTTTTGTCTCATGAGTAACTTACAGGTTTGTTTTTGTCCAAGGTATCACCGGGCTTATCTGCGTGCTCTTGGTTTTGTGCCAAGTACACATGCTTTAAGAGGCTGATGTTGGACTCTGCAGTCACAGTTCTCATGACACTGGAGTAGTTTGTATTTCACTGGTGATGTGCATACAAGAGCTTAGACTCCTTGAGGAAATACAGTCACAGCCAATCTAACTGTTATTCTAAGATGTCTGCGGTGTGCCAAGTTCTTTTACTTTCCTTATGTAGAGGCAGAAGTGTGTTACAACTTTTGATTTCAAATCTATTTTCTAAATTCTCTTCTGTCTTCACAGATGATTTAGTTAATACAGAGAGCATAAGCAGTGAGCATGATGTATGGGTGTCTTGCTTGTGCTTCACCTTGGTTTTGGAGATACTTGCTCCCAGCACTACTGATTGAACATAGAGGAGCTTTTCTGACAAATCAAGCACTACTTATGGAATCAAACCATTTACCTGCTGCTTACTTAACAGTTCTTTTAGACTCTAGCTAGGCTTCCTAATGAGGTGCTTTTGTTTTAATCTAAATCTTTGTATTTGTAACTACCTTTTCATAGGACAATAATTGTTGTTAGCAATTGAAATTAAAATGCTGCCACCCCTATTTTGCCTTGATACCTATTTTGCCTTGGTAGCTATGTTAAGAATAGCTTGCTTTCCTTTAGCCACGCTAAAAAAATTATTCATGCATTCTTGTCTTCTTTTCCTTGTAGCTAGAGAGACACATTTTCATGGTTCTAATAATTCTTCAGGGGAAGTTTGTGTTTCCGGGTAATACTACATTCTTTCCAGGCTTTTTTCTCATCTTTAGTTTTAAAATAGTATTTCAGAGAGAGAAAAGCAAGAAACAAGTTGAGGACATGTTAAACACATATCCAAAATTTCTCTGTGATGTGAAAGAGGAAGGAAGGAAATTCACGTAATATTTTAGTGGTGGTAGCTTCCAAATGTCCTAGAATTGGGGAGCTACTGACACATTGGTATGCTGCACACAGTGGAGCTTACATCCTGCTTGGCTCTTGCACATGCACTAGTGGAGGTTTGCAAAAGTGGCAAAGTTCTGCTGATCAGCTGTGCTCACATGGGTGTTTCTATTCAATGCTGAAGGTGGATGCTGCTATTACTGAACTTGTACCAAGGGGATGCTGCTGTTACTAAACTTGT
>JAOXOE010031037.1:0-12361 GCA_028565055.1 Phoeniculus purpureus
GGAAGGGACCTTGAAAGATCATCTAGTCCAATCCCCCTGCCACAGCAGGATCCCCTAGACCAAGTCACACAGGAACACATTCAGGCAGGTCTTAAATATCTCCAGTGAAGGAGACTCCACAACCCCCCTGGGTAGCCTGTTCCAATGCTCCATCACCCTCCCTGTGAATCATGGCCTCTTATTTTGCTCTCAGTGTTATTAGCTGGAACATACGTATTAGCGCACTCAAGAGGAGTCAGCTACTGAAGATCTTGGAATGCCCTTTTCTGTGTAACTGAGCTGTATTCATCCTACTGATGCCCAGAGATACTTTTTACCAAACCCAAGTGTAGTAAGAGCTGGTTTAAACGGTCCCCACAGCTCTGCATCACTGAGGAGGGGAGGGAATTAAACAGTTCTGCAGTCACAGTTCCTGAACCAATGTTAACAAAGTGCACGGAAGTATCTAGGTTAGAACAGACCTATGGATCTGGAATCAAAGCACTGACCTACCACGAAGGCCAGTTGCAGAAATGTCTTGCATTCTCTCCTCTGATTGTGCTGCCACTTGCTGTTACCTCTCAGGTGGTCCCTGAGGCAGCTAACAGAGCAGATTTAAAATCAGTTTAGCATTGGCCTAGAGTAAAGTCCGGCTACTGATTTCTGTGAGGCGGATCCTTACTAAGTGGCGCACGCAAAGCACGTCATGCTTGGCACATAAGCGCTCCCTGCCGCTGCAGCCTGTGTGCGAGCGTGACACGCGCTGTCCTGTGCAACGGCAGCGCTCCCCAATGTGTTGCCAGCTTTGTTTTTGTAATATTGATATAAATGAAAATTACAGGGTTGTCTACTCTTTATAGCTAATGGAACCGAGATCTGTATGGAGTTCTGCAAGATCTTTCCCTTTATAATTATGTAATTATATGATCCTAATACGGCGCGTGGTACAGTATAATGACTGTCATTGCCGTGAGGTAATAGCAGTGCTGTGGAAGCGAGCCAGCCTGGCTTGGTTCGGGTTAGCGCTGCAGAACAGAGACTTCTCGGGGTTTTGCCACGTTGCCATCAGCATCAAACATGTTTGCCATCTTAGGAGTAGTTTTGCAACTCTTGCCTACCTTTGTTTTGTGATCATTGCCAGCTCCTTCTTGTATCCCTCCTAAATGGTGTTGTTCCAACACTTGATCTGTGTTTCCGCGTGAGCTTGGTCTTCTCTGGTATCTCCCTTCTTCTCCCTGTTTGTGAGCACCGCACAGAATCACTGCCACTGAAGCAGTCAGCAGGAAAATTTGCCTCCGTGACTATAGTTGGTTAGGAGACACGAGCAGTGTGTGGGCTTGATATGGTCAGTAATCCAACGCTTTGGACACCGAAGGACTGGCCACGGCTCAGGAAACACGACTAGCTCAATAAAATACCCATAATTTCAGCTCAGGCTTAAAAAGCTTTGCTGCCTGCTTGAGCTTTTGAAGTGCAGTCTGTCACCAGGCACAGTAAGGCAACCCTGACGGCTAGCGGATCTTCTCCTAGTAGGAAAACAGCAACAATTCCCTCCTCACTTGCTATGGTGCGACCAGTACCCCCCGTGCTTCTGTGCTCACAGACAGGTTCCTGTTGCTGCCACTGCAGCAATAACCTGCACAAGGAAACGCTGGTGTTTACTGAAGCATCAGCCAGCAGGAAAAGAGTGTTTCTAGTTTATCCTGGTAATTTTTCATCCTCTCTCGTCAAGTGTATGCAAACTGCCGGTGTGTTAAAAAACAGGTGACCTCAAAACGTTGATGCTGTGCGCAAAGAGCAGCCACGGTGCGTTTGGCTGAAGCCCCCCCTCGCCTGATGCCTTGTGCCTAACGGTGGCCGCTCAGAAGTGCCTGGGAGAAACAGGAACAGACCAAGCATGAAATGAAACCTCCTGGCATGTGGCAGTCCACAGCTCAGGGATTCCCCAAGCTGGAGGCTGTGTTCTGAAGGCTTCACTCCATGAATTCCTGATGGATTTTCAAGCCTATCAGTAAAGTTTTGACTTCCAGACAACATAACTGCCAGTGTTTTCGTGTTGACTTTGACCTCTTTACACAACTACACCTTGTGCCTCTGGCTTTTCTCACTGTTATTTGATCATTTTATCTGCACAACAAACCAGCGGCAGCCAATGTTGATCTCCCAGAGTTGTGTTAAACCCCATTTCACTTCTTATTCTGCTGGGCAGTGGGACCCTAAGCTATCGAATTTGCTAGCCTGTAGACTCTGTTTTCTCTGCTCCATGACCTTTGGATGATCTTGTATGTTTTCTGCTTTGTTCTGTTGAGGAAAGAAAGCTCCAGAGAAGTGGGTTTTAGTTGCTCATCTACTTGCTGCTCATCAAGCCCATCAGCACATTTCCCACAGAAAAGATTTAATCACAAGTTCTGTAGAAAGTATTTCCCATGGTCAGAACCTTCAGTAAACAAGAAACCCCAAACCACTTTGATTCCACCTCAAGCTCTGCTACAGCTTGTTTGACTTCATGGTGCCAAACGGGTTCTGGCTGGACATGTGCTTCCTTTAGTGGAACAAGCGACTGGTTATTGTTGCTCTCAATGGAATGTTCACGAGGCTAGTTTTTACTTTACATTTTGAGATCTATTAGTAGCAAGATACTTCCGGAGGTGGAATCTGGACTCCAAAACTTCCCGTGCACACTAGGGACTAGTATTCAATGTTCTTGGCACATAGGTGTTTAAAAAAAAAGACCTGAAGTAAAGTGGGAGTGTTCGGTTGCTCACTGGCCAAGCCGCCTTCATCTCTCCTGTAAAAAGAGGTAAGAAAACACTAATAAAGGGGGGAGAGAGGTAGAGAAATGCACTACCAGGAAAAATAAGCTCAATCAAAGTAAGTTTCAATGCATGCAATGCAGTTCTTGAAGAGAGCACAGGGCTGTGAGTAGCAAACGCATCTGAAAAGTCAGTGCATTCAGAGTGGTACCAGAAGTGGTGGCGCTTCCTCTCTGCCTCCCACCCGGCGTTATCCTGAACTCCTTCCTCTAGGTTTTGGACACAAGCAGTTTGCTGGTCCAAACACTGCTAAACGCAAAACAGGTTCATTTCAAAATGCAACTTGAGCTCTTGTTTCCAGTACTACCAGCTGTTTTAACGCGTTCCGAGTTCAGATTCTTGAAACACGTTTTGACTCTTGCAAGGCAAGGAGCATCATGGTGCTGCATTAATGGAAAACCAGTACGAGGATCACGGACATGATAACATCGTGGGGCTTGATCCCCCCTAGTGGCCTGTAATCCTCCACTTCTTATGTTTAATGCAAGATCTTTGCTCCTGCTACTTCCTGCCTGTCTCTCTGTCAGCTGTGCTGTATCAGCATCTCAAGAAGCAGCGAAGCCTTTCTCTTGGGGGCCCTCAGCATCCCAGCACCGAAAAGCCCTGTTTGCTGCAGTGGCACTTCAGCGCCTGGAGCAGAGGTGTCCTGGCTGCTCTGCCCAGACCCACTGCAAATGTGTTAAAGGCACAGGAACGTGGGCTGGATGAACTAAAATTAATGGAAAGAAAAACTCAGGATCATTCTAAAATCTGCCCTCGGGACACACTTGCCACCAAACACAAAACTGAAGGTGTAATTGTTAGCGGGTCAGAGCAGTCTGCTCTCTCTGAGGCTTTCGGCAGGAGGCGTGTGCCCAAGAACGATGTGCCTGGTGCGCCTCAGCTGGCACCTAATATACATCTTCTCACATGGAAACCTAAAAAGGAGAAGCAGAATAGCATCGTGCAGAGTGTTCCCGTTTCCCACCCGACTGTTGGTAGGGAGCAGGGTCCCCTAGACCCAGTCGCACAGGAACACATCCAGGTGGGTTTGAAATGTCTCCAGAGAAGGAGACTCCTCAGCCCCCCTGGGCAGCCCCTTCTGTCTTCTAAAACCCAAAGCTGGGGTTATTTGCTCCTTAGACTCACCACTGCCTCAGATACTACAGCGAGATGCTGGTGTTCTGAAGTCTTCAGTAAAGACGTGTGGGGAAGGAGGCACTCAGTTCTTGATTTCGCTGCCTATACTTGTGGGTTTTGAGAGACTCATTAATTTTAAGTGGAGGAACTATTACGGGATGAAGAGGGAGAGAATTTTGTCAAATATGATGAACTGAGAGGGAAGGAGGTAGTTACAGGAGAGGATAAAGAGAATTAGAGGGTCAAGAGGAAGGAAAGCTAATAGTCGCTGGCAATTCATCAAGTGAAGAAAAATGTCCGAGTTTAATACTTTGACTGATAACACAAAGGAGTTTCGGTGATTCTTCTTTGTCTGCAGTGGGTTGGGAAAGCTTCCATGTGAAGAATGTAGTGGTGATACGGAAGGATTTGGATGTTGCCCAGACCCACAGCTGACTCTGCCACTTGGAGGGGTCTCCAGGAGGCCGGGTTCCAAGCGGGATTCCACAGAGATCCCACCCAAACCCAGATGCTGCATCCTCTGCATCACGTTTAGCGCAGCGCAAAGCAAACAGGAGGCCTTCGCCTTCCATGCTTCCCGTAAGCCATGTGGCTAGGAGCCTAGTGCACACAACCTGGGAGTCAAGGCTGAGGAACTGTAGTTTTTATCTCGGTGGCAAGGCAGCTAAAGGGCAACCTGACAAGAGCTTACAGCTGTTTCACGGGCAGGTTGGAAGCTCTAGAGAGACTTATTTGTCACCTCGCCTCGTGACTGCAGTGCATCTGCTCTGAGGATGACTTATGAGCAGGTGGGCTGCAGGGTTCCATTCCAGTCAACCTCTCTGTAATTCTGGGGGACTCTTCTGCTTCTTGTGCAGGCTTCCTCTAGTTTGGTGGGAGCAACTTGCCCCTGGCAGCATCTGGGATACAGTCTCTCTCTGTCAGTAGAACGTTGCGCAAGGAGTATTTGGTCCAACACAGCTGTGAGGCAGAGAGAGATGTTTGGGGTCGCCGCAGAATGTCTTCAGAGAACTAGCTGTTGGGTTTCACTTGTAAGACATGCCAGAGGCAGCCAAGGGCTACAGCGACCAGCTGGCTGTGCGGAACAGTGACGTCTCATCTAGCCTTCCGTAATCACTCTCTAGGATGTTAACGAGCTCATTTGTTTGATTGCAATTAATAAATTACAATACATGTAGGGCTGTCAATTTTTGGGGAGGATTAAAGAGCCTGGAGACATCAGTCTGCGCCTCTGGCCAGAGAGCCAGAAGCACAGGAGATTGTCCTGTCCGTCACGGAGGAAAATATCCTCTTCTCAGCCTTATATTTTCATCGGGATCACAGCGTTGTAGTCGTCAATATCATCTTCTTTAATTGACCAAATAAAAAACGGGTTTGTCTTCTCTGTATTTGTGTGTTGAAAAGTTTCTGCGAGCCATGTTGGTGGACTTGCCAGCAGTGGGAACACTGAGCTGCTTCTTGGACGAGTGAATCTGAGTCTTTGCTTATAGTGTTCCATAAAATCTAGTTCAGGTTTGATCTTACAGCAAATACCCTGGGAAACGTCATTACTAGAGGCTGAAGCTTATCTATAAAATTAATATAAGCTCAGACAGTACCTACGTTTCCAATTTTTTTCCCTCTCAGCCTGTATTTTCAAATGGCTTCAAATTTTCCTGTATTTCTTTGCCCCTCTGGAATTCATTATCTCCAGGCCTGGAGTGTAAAGGTGACAATATAGGTGTAGCAGCGCCTGCGTTGTGCTCATTTAGCACGGCCATACTCCATCTCAACGCCTGCAGGAGTTTCCTCTGGCTGCCCAGGCAGTGCAGACTAATGGTGGGTTTGATAGAGTAAATATTTACAAGCCAGGATTTCATTGTACCTATTTCCCATGAAGTACGAACAAAGCAATCGAGTCATCCTGGCACCAATTTCCCTGCGATATTAGACGGTCTCAATTTTATTTGGTTCTCTTTCACTCCTTGTACTTAGATCTCTGCTATTCAGAGTGCCCAGAGCCACGGATAGGTCTGTGGGTAAAGTGAGTTATTTTTCATAACATTTCAGATTTAAAGAAGTTTTATTTTAAAAAAAGTTCAATCAAAACACATTTTCCTGGCGTTTTTGCTGTGAATGCAAGCAGTGATCTTCGTGAGTCTTGTCTGTAGCAAAGATTCTAAGGGTGCGGTGATCTTTGAGTCTTGTCCGTTGCACAGATTCTAGGAGTTCTCACCAGAAACGCATTACACATTTTTTAATAAAACTATTACCCCAAAAATGTCCCTTTTGCTAGATGAAACAGTTTCCAGCTTCTTTCATTACTTGAAAACATCACATTGTCTTTACAGATCGTTTGAAGCAAGGATTTTTTTAGCTAGTTGAAAAAATTCTTGCCATGCTTGAAAAGAGGAGCTGAAAGAGCTGGCTGGCCACAGAACTTCAGGGCAAACCCCAAGAGTGTTTTGATCCGCAGCCCTTCGGGTGCCATGCGTTGGTGTTTCCATTCATGCCGACGCCTTCAAACACCTGCCGAGCTTGAAAAATACCTGCCTTTGTCTTATTCCACACTGAAGGTCTCGCTCAGAGAGGCGCCGTAAAACAGTCTGTCCTCTTTGTGTTGCTGCTCTTGGCAGCCAGGGAACAGTGTGGCCTGACAAGGTGCCGTGTGGCTTATCAACAGGACTTTGCGACCGGCTGCAGCAGCTCTACATCAGAAGCAAACTTGAAAGACTTGTAAGGAAAAATTAGGTGAAGAGTTAGTGCCCCGTGGCAGCATTTTCCAGCGAGAAGCATCCCAGTGTAGTGCCAGACAGAAATAGATTCACACAGCAAACTCTTCATGAGGTGCCATGTGCATTCCGATGCATTTGTGATTACTGGGTAACAATCTGATTAAGTAAATAGTTACCTACTTCTCTAACCTTCGGAGCTCACAAGTATTTTGAAGACACTTGGAAATAATGCTGATGAAGTCGTGCAAGTGGCGATTTTCAGACTGGTTGAGGAAAGCGGTGATGTTTGCAAGAAGCTGCAGACACGTCTGGTACTGTAGAGCCCTGGGAATGTGAACACACTGCAGCGATGGCACCGAGGCTGGATGCAGGGGTGATGTGTTGTCACCTGGCTGGTCCCCACAGCTTCGGTGGGGCGATTCTTTCTGTGGCGAGCTCGTGTCTGTAAACGCAGTGAGTCTAGGCTAGAGCATTGAGCTTTGTGCTCTTTGTGATCCTTCCTTTTAAGGTAAATATGTAGTTAGGTGTGGAAGAAGTGACAGGGATGAAGAAACACTAAAACTCCTGCAAATGATAAACACAATTTAGTACAGTTACTCTCAGCTTGGAGACCGGACGGTTTATCAAGGCTTGAGTTTGGAGATAAGGCAGCTTGGATTCCAAACGACGTCTGAGACCTTCCAGTAAGATTCTCTCTGGTGATGTGTAGTTTTCACAACACCCTACTCTCTTACTGGGGACTGTTAGCACAACCATTCCTTAAAAAATATCTGGCAGTGCTACTCCAGTTCTGAATTGTCTTCTGCCCTTCCCCACGGATAATGTGCAAAAAGGAGAGCAGACCAGTGTCACCATAGGAAGGCTACGTGGATGTGTTGGGGACTACCAGACAGAGCCCATACGCTTAAGAAACCAGAAATGCAGGCTGGAAACTTGGTGCTGGATTGTCTGACCTTAGCAGCCATTACAGAACTGAATCTAGAACACAGAGCCTCGGCCAAGTCTGACACTTAACTCTGTTTGAATGCTGCATCTGACACTAGAGCCACCACAAAGCTACCGCGTGGGCCACTAGAAACCCAGCAGTTCATTCCACCAGGATAGCAGCAGGACTGTCTCCCTCGACATATCTTTGCAGATCAGCTACAGGAGAAGTTGAGGTTCAGCGAAAACACCTGAAAATCCTACAGTACTGCGATGGGATCAGAGCTCTGACTGGTGTAACGTTGTGTTTGATCCGTTATTAGTACCTCAGGAGTAGCCAACAACAGGTGCCGATAGCCTGCTTCCACTTCCTGATCCACCGCCCTCCGTTTTGCCATGAGTGGGTCTGATTCATTCACAGCTAATTGTTTGTGTGCAATGTGCCCTCTGTATTCATTCAGAGCCCGTCACTCTGCAGCTTCATTTAATATCCACTAATCATTGTGTTAGACAAGATAATGAATTCATTACTGCCAGATGACTTTCTCCAGACCGCATGTGAGCTCCTGTCAAGCAGCCCCTGGCTTAAACTTTCCAGGCTGATGACTTCTGGCAAACCCAGCCTGTCTGATGCCTTTTGGTTGCGAGGATGGGTGGCAGCTGAGCTGTAGACAGTGCATGCTAGTGGCTGAGACCATAAGGACTGACTTCAAAGCATTCAGCAAATCAAGGTGCCACAGTGCAGCTGTGAGAGGAAGGGACCTTCAAAGGCTGCCTGGTCCCATCCACCCTGCAGTAAGCAGAAAGATTTTCAACTCGAGCCAATGGCTTAGAGTCACACCCAACCTGACTTTGAACATTCCTAAGGATGGGGCATCTACCACCTCTCTGGGAAACCTGTGCCAGCGCTTCAACACCATCACTGTAAGAAATTCTTTATGTCTACTCCGAACTCGCCTTCTTTCCATTTGAAACCGTTTCTCTTTCCTACCAGAACACGTCTTGCCGAAGCATCTGTTAACTTCTTGCTTACCAGCTCAGTGTTGAAACACCGTGTCTTCTCTGGGCTGGACAACCCAAGGTCTCACAGCAGAGCTGTTCCATCCTCTCTGTGCCTCCATTCAGCAGAGGTCGCAGGGCTCTTCCCAGTCCTTATAAGGGAAGTCGTGAGATGCTTGGGGGCTTTTTCCAGACTATCACTTAGGCCACCGCGTGAATCATGAGAAGAGTACTGCGGTTATAACGTGCTGCAGCCCTGACATTCAGCCTGTGGCTCTGGAACAAAACCAGCACCAAAGCAGTGCTGAGAAGGTGAATTCCAGCATTTTATGGAAATAGAGCAATGACGGAAAATGCTGACAGCCAACCCTTCTCATGTGAACAACGGCTTAACATTGTCCTCTTGAATCTTTTCTTCCTGTGCCCTAGGGGTGATGTTGTTGAAGTAAAAAAAATACAGGGGAACCACTGGTGCCTTGAAGGTCATTTAAATTGCAGAGGATTCCTCCTTAATACCTGCATACAGCAAGTGAGGGGTTCAGTGAAGTGCCAAGCACGCTCTGAGCAGAAAACAGCCTCATCCTAGGCCATTTGGTGTGTTTAGATGTAGACGACACTCCTGTGCCATGGCAAGAGCTGCAGGGCAAGCTTCACTTACCCTTCACTTGACCTTGTGCTCGTAACTAGTGTACCCGCTGCAGCCAGTCTGATGCTTGTTATATCTAAGGAGCTTTTTTACAGTTGGCATCTCTTTTATCATCCGGAGCCCCTAAACTTGGAATTACTGAATTCTGAAGACCAGCTATGAGGACACAGCACTGCTTTGCTTGTAAATCGTAGTACAACTCAAAATTGATTTGAAAAGCCCAGAAGTTCTCTTTGATTCATAAATTTTGCATTAAAGACTTCTGAATTTTTTTCAATATACTGGTTGGAGCACTACTTCTATGCCTCTTAAATTCTTTCCGGGGATCATAACTACACAATCTCCCGGGGTAGAGCCAATGTCTGATAACTCTTTTGATGAAGAAATCTTTTGCAATGTCCAGTCTAAACCACCCTGGGTGGATCCTGATGCTCTTTTCTCTCATCCTATCGCTTGTCACTTGTGACATTGATGCCCGCTTAGCAAGAACCTCCTTTCTGGTACTAGTAGAGAGCAATGGGGTCACCATATAGGTTCTCCTATTGATGCTCTGGGGCTAATGTGCTCTTGGTCTAGGGGATCCTGCTGTGGCAGGGGGATTGGACTAGATGATCTTTCGAGGTCTCTTCCAATCCCTAATGACTGGGTCTAGGGGATCCTGCTGTGGCAGAGGGATTGGACTAGATGATCTTTCAAGGTCCCTTCCAATCCCTAATGACTGGGTCTAAGGGATCCTGCTGTGGCAGGGGGATTGGACTAGATGATCTTTCGAGGTCCGTTCCAATCCCTAATGACTGGATCTAGGGAATCCTGCTGTGGCAGGGGCATTGGACTGGATGATCTTTCGAGGTCCCTTCCAATCCCTAATGATTCTGTGATTCTATGATTATGAGGCAGTTTCTACAGATCTGCCATTCATGTAGATTAACGATGCCAGGTTCTCAGAACATGGAATCACTGCAGTGCAGCAACTCCAGGTATTATGTGAGAATACTTGTTTTTAGGAACTCAGGTCCAACTTCTGTGAAATTAGAAACTACATCGACCCGCTTTAAAACCACGTGAAAAGATATAAAAGAACAGTGTGAGGTATTTAATTTATTAATTGAAGACGGGAGCACGATTGGAATGCAAGTGCCAAGAAGGGCTTGCACTAGTCGCGCACATACAGCAATTGTTTGTGCTCATCTACCTTAGAAAGCAGCTGTCACAGCAACGCAGCAGCTCATCACTTTGCAAGGTGTTTCATTTTCTCCAGATTTCCTCTGGACTTCAGTCTGTCTCCAAAGATCTTCCTGAACTCACCACTTTAACTTACACGAGCACGTAGCTCAGCAGCCCGGCAGTGCGGAGTAGTCAGCGCAAAGTTCTTGCCAGGTAAAAGGTTTTCACTTGTCAGAACGATGTCAGTTGCCTGCTCTGTTCTCCAGTCCTAGACATGACAGATGCCCTCTGTGCTCTCGGTGGCTCGCTCCGAGTGCTGTGACGGGGAGTCTGCCAGTGCAATTTGTTTCAAAGGACTTCTAAATTGACAATGAAATTAGCAGAACTTGTCCAGGGGAGATGCTGCTGCAGCTGTGAACTTACTGTGGGAACAGCAGAAGCTATTGGAATGTTTGGAAGGAATATAAAGATGTGCCTGTCCAACAGATCTGCTAACTCCCCACTAAGCGGCTTCCCCTTCTTGCCGCGTTGTGGATGGGAGGATGAGTAGCAGCCTGAGAGTTTTCCTCAGTTGCTATTTACAATTCAGAGAGCATTTGTATAGAAATTAAAACTTCCCCTTCTTTGCAGGTTGCCTGGGTGCAGTTGTCCTTGTACAGACACATCCTTGAAAATCCTGCAGGTAGAAGGGGCTGGGTCCATTCTCACCCCACGCTCTGTGCCAGGTGCAGCGCAGCCACTCTGTGCTGTCTCTCTTCACCCTTTTGGAAGGTTTTCTCTCCCACCATACTGGCAGCATTCAAATACAGGTTGTCCTGTCACCACGTGTTATTAATAGCTGACAATTATTCGTTATCAAAGTAGGTTTTCTTCCCTTCCTCCTGAGAAATGAAGCAGAGACTTATGTGCCAGGGTGCCCTGCCTCCCTATCCAAACAGCACCACTCACATCGCTGTTCTGACAGAGGTTTCCTAGTTTTCAGGAAATGTCTTTTGAAGGAATAAATTACTTGCATTAACCTCCTGTGGGATGAAGAGCTGTGTTTGTCTCCACTACAAAAAGGTGTCTGAGGACGTGCAGTGTGACTGTCTCATAGAACTGTCATGGTGCCGCCGCTTGAACTGAAACAAACCTTGGATAATTTTGTGTTCACCAAAGCTCTTATAATAATTTTAGCTTGGAGGAGAGAGGGCACTTAATATAACTTGAGTGTGTTGGAAATGTGTTACCCTTATAGTCAAAGCCTTATTCTGCTGTTGGAAATGTGTTACCCTTATAGTCAAAGCCATATTCTGCTTCTGTTGTGTCTACCTGGGCATTGCCTTTTCCAGTGGAGCTAACTGGATCCTTTCCCTACCTCTGTGCCAGTCAGAACCGTTGCTGACCCTGCAGAATTCATACTCTGCTTCCTCTGCCCAAGGATGAGAAGCGGCTCCGTCAGCTGGTTGTCTTGGGTCTCCCAGAGGGCATCAGTACTATCAGGAGCACAGTGCTGTCCAGAAGGCGTGGGACTACTGCTGCTGAGCTACACCTTTCTTTTTTAGTCCTACATGGTTGTAAATACCTTCCCTTAAAACACCTCAATCTCCAGTCTCTCTAGGGAAAAAAGCCCCCCAACAACATGCGCATTCGGGTGGTCATGAGCGGCCAGATGTAGCTCTTTAAAAACACGGAGTGGAAAAACAAAGCAGGTGGCAACTGCAGCTTTCGATAGAAAGGGATAGTGACATCCACCCTGAAGGAGATGCTCAAGAACAGTGGATTTAGATTCCAGCCTCTTGAAGAAGTCACCTTAGCAATGACTTCCTGAAACACTGGCTTGTCTTGCGCTGCCTTTTAGCTAGTGCTGGGTGACACTCCCTGGAGTTCACACCCAAGAGGATAGTTTTCCATTCCTGTAGTGTTGCTTTGAAAGTGTTGGTTAGATCTGTGATCTGTGTTAGATAGTTTTGTCCTGCTCCGGCAGGGGGGTTGGACTCGATGATCTCTTGGGTCCCTTCCAA
>JAOXOE010031038.1:0-12361 GCA_028565055.1 Phoeniculus purpureus
GGACACCCCACCCTAGACCAGGCTTGCCAGAGCCTCATCCAGCCTGGCCTTAAACACCTCCAGGGATGGGGCCCCAAACACCTCCCTGGGCAACCTATTCCAGGCTCTCACCGCTCTCACCACTCTCACGCTGAAGAACTTCCTCCTCACATCCAGTCTAAAAATACCCAGCTCCAGCTTTGCTGGAGAACTTGGGAACTTGGGAAGAGTGTCCTCACCTCATGCCTGAAATTCAAGGAATTCAGGACATTTCTGAATTAAGGACATTTAGCTGAAGTGCATCACGCGTTCTATAGGCCAAGGCTGAGGTGTCAGAAAATTAATAAATATTAGTTAAAATACAATTGTTCCATTTTACTTTTTTCCCTATAGAGTAAGGAAGAGTTCATCTTCACCTCTGACAGATGCTGACAGCAATTTTTAAGTCAGGCCATGGATCAAGGAGGACTTTTAACTAGTACCATCAACAAAGCAACCACCAGCCCCCAAAGCTCAGTCCAACTTAATACTTTAAGAAAGTTCAGGCATCATGGAAATGCTTGGGAAGGGGTTGGGGAGATACCTGGTTAAGAACAGAGAACCCCTGTAACGATTTGGAGCTGCTTCATGGTACAAGCTGCCAGGATTGTTGGCATCCATTCTGTGTATTTACAAGATCAGAGTTTCTGGGTTTGCTTTTTACTTCACTGACAAACTTTAAACCTTAGTTATCCCAAAGGAAAACTGTACCCCTAATTAAAATCTAGGGCAAACACAGTTTTACTAACCTTTAAGAGAACAACTGCATGAGCAACATACACTCTGTCTTATCTAGCCACAAAAAAGGTTTTCTTGCATCTATGACTGAAAAAGGGTAAAATAAATAACCTTTTTATTTTTGAACTGAGAGAACAGGAACCATAGAGGAGGAAACTAAGGGCCACTCTAGACATAATCCATGAAAAATCTGCTCTTGGTGTCCTCCTTGCAAACCAGTGTTGCTTTTCCTTGTCTATCTAAATCTAGCAGGTAAAGGGGTGTAACGTCACTGACGTATGGTGACATCAACTGTGTATTAGCACAAGTTGTCTCAGTATTTCTTTTAACAACACTTATCAAAGCAGATGGTGCAAACCTCCAAAGCACAACACCATGCTCGCTGTTGGCCATCGAACTCCAGAGTCAGGTTTCATAGCTCATCCTCCAGACTCAAAAGGAAACTGGCTGCAGCCAGCCGGGCTCGTTAGGGATTTCTCAACATTTAACACACCAGAAAGATAAAGGGTGAAATCTCTGCCTCACTGAAGTTAGTGGAAGTGTTGCCCCTGATTTCAGCAGGGCTGAGGTATTGCTGACAGAATTAGGGAAGGCTTTGTTGATAGATGTAAACTAGTGAAATCGCCTCCTCTGAAGGAATATTCACTTCCCAGTCAGATAATGGCACCATTCACCAACAAGAATGACATGTTTAATCTGATGGATTGAGCATCCTTTAATCCTTCCCCCTAACCGTTAAATTGTTTATTCTCAATGTAAATTGTTCCAGTCATAAATTTACACCGGCTAAAGTGCCTATCATGATGCTTTATGCTCCACCACAACCACAATCCTGGGCTTTTCTGACACACATCTACATATTTTCAAAGCTCGCTGTGTCTAAACTGAAAATCCTAAAGACAGACCAAGCTAAAGCTGCATTTTCCAGTAAGACTATTTCAACATTTAGGAAATGCAATGTGTATTTAAAAGCCTTCTTAAATTGAACCCTAAATGCTTGTGTCCTATAGCCTCCAAGTTGTAGTAACTTAGCCAAAAATCTCTTTATAAATGTTTTGTATCACTCTGTGCCCAAACTCAAGCTCACTAGAGTTAGCACAACCCTCAGCCAAACGATCTGGAAAAGATTTGTAATGCTGTCGTCTTAATACTAGCATCCAACCTAAGGTGAAAGAGAAAGAAAACTGTTTCCTTAGCGCAAACTACCAAACTTAGCACAGTTTTCTGGACTGGAAAAGGTTTTCCTGGCTTCTTCCACCCAACCCTTCTTAATCACCATTAACCTTTTCATTTCCAGTATACAGGGACTTTACTAGGCTCTGCAAAATAAAAGAGGGTGTGGGTATACAGGGCAAAGAAGAGATGCACATTAAACTTTGACAGTGTCCCAGTTTGGTGCAAGTTCAGTGAAAGTAAGAAATATCCATCTACCTGGACTTTCTTCACCTGAGACTGGCACCATTGCAATGAACTCTTGGTAGAGTTGGGCTAATGATCACACTCTATGATCTCAAAGGTCTTTTCCAATCCAGAGAATTCTGTGATTCTAGTAAAGTTCATTAGTAATTTGATTCCCAATTAGGGAACAACAACTATATCCGAAATTATCAATTCTCATTCACGTGTATTGACCAAGAATATGATCATTCAGAGCTAACACAAAGAAACTGAGATTTGTTGTGACCTTAAACCATGTGTCTTTTCCATTCCCCCCCTTAAAGTCTGTTCTTCAAAACCAGTAATTTACAGTGAAATTATATTTAACAGGCTATCTAAAAAGAATTGGCACAAAAAAGGCCATGTTTGCTGTGGTCCTATATATGCAGACTTGCAGGAAGCTTCTAGGAGCTGTAGTTGAACACAATGTTCTCATGGCAAGTTAGATATCAAGAAGTAAGCTTAAGGATGCCCGTAATGTAAATCCTGTAATCCTCACAGAGGCTAATAATAAGGATTTGCATAAAAAGAGGAAAAAAAATAAAAGAGTTGAGACAGGTGTTCAGAGCATCCTGGTTTCTGAAGAAACAGTAAGTTCCATGGCTTATAAAATCACACACAAGATTACAGAATCACAGAATCACAGAATAATCATGGTTGGAAAGGATCTCCTAGATCATCAAGTCCAACCATCCCCACAACAACAAAAACCTAAATAACCTGAATATCTAAATACCTGATTGATCAACAAACACAAAACAACCCCCTACATGCCTGCCACTAGAGCAGGGCATGAAGCACCATGTCTACACATTTCTTAAACACCTCCAGGGATGGTGCTAAACCCCCGCCCTGGGAAGGCCGTTCCAGTGCCCACCCACTCTTTCTGTAAAGAATTTCTTCCTAAAATCCAATGCAAACCTCCCCTGCCTCCACTTCAGACCATTTCCCTTGCTTTTGTCATTAGTTACTAAGAAGGAGAGGCCAACACCCACCAAGGTACAGCCCCCGTTCTGGTAGTTGTAGAGGGCAATGAGGTTCCTCCTCAGCTTCCTCTTCCCCAAACTAAACATGCCCAGCTCCCTCAGCCTCTCCTCATATGACTTGTCCCCTAAATCCCTCACAAGCTTGGTAGCTCTCCTCTGGACATGTTTTGGCATCTCAATGCCTTTCATTTAATGAGGGGCCCAGATCTGAACACAGTACTCAGGGTGAGGCCTCACGAGGGCCAAGTGTAAGGGCACGATAACTTCCTTTCTCCTGCTGACTGCACTATTCCTGATGTAAGCCAGTAAGTTACAGCAAATACTTCCAGTAGTTATCTTCTTTTTAACAGAACGTACTGAATAAGAGCACAATTAGTTTTAAAAAAACTTAATTGTGTGCTAACCTTGCTCCTGCAAGACTTTCAAATACAGCAGAAGCTTAAATGAACATCAAGTAGGAGCCAAGGTAACCCATCACCTCAAATACCTGTTATGGCTGACACGGACAAAACCTGGAATGGGTGTTATGCCTTAAATCTATATGACCCGGGAAGAATACCGATTCACCGCTAAAATTCTTTGAGGGGAAACTGCTCTTTGGTTCCCCCATTTTTCTCTTAAGTTAAAGCACAGTTCCTTACTTAGCAAACCTTTTCATTTAATGGTTAACTATAGACTGACTACAAAGCTTCTTGTGCCTCAGCTCATATGCTCTTTGCACCCATTAACACATTAGTGATTAAAATTAGCTTCCTAAAGTTAACTTCCTAATTTTATTAGGGCAACACTTCTCTCTGTCAAGATACCACGTTATTGCTTCGTATCACATTTCATTAGAGACATGTTTCTTACCAGGAAAACCCTGAATAAATGCCAAAGCAAGTAAAAAAACTAATTACTATTTGCTTTTATAAAAGCAGAATTTAATTAATTTGGATGGATTAAATGCAATATGAAAGGAAAGTCTGGGCTCAGCTACTACCAAAAAGTTTTCATATGTGTAGAAGCCAACAGCGGTGCCAGAGAAAATTTTTCTTGCCCTTTGCGGAGAGAACCCCAACCTCTAAAGGCTAAAGTAATGATCTAGTGCCACATTGGTTTAGGACTGACCCATCAGTTGATTCTAACTGCTAGAATCACAAAACATCTTTGAAATGTATCAGCCACAGTTGTGGCAACCAGCCTCCTCCTTTAAAGAAAGGCACCTTCCCATTTCTGCTGGGTTTGTTGGGGTACATGAAATTTTTTTTCCAATTCCAGTTTTGAGCAAGTCGTGGGAGACCAGATGTGATCCCACCAAAACTTAAAGCTCTATGAACAGGAGACACCTCATGTAGCCTAAACACTGCTGATGATGTCAACCTATTAAAAAAGTAGATTCAATTAACTTGAACCAACAATGATGCTGAGTCAATGCTCAGTGTCACATACAAGGAAACAAAGTGAGGTCTGTAATGAAACTGAACAACAGCTCCGAAAACTGCTTCTTGCACACATAGATCATAGGTTCATTCTCTCTACAATACCTAAGTCAGTCCATGCCTAAAAACCAGATCTCCAGCCCTGCTAAAGCTGGGGCATTAGCTCTTCCACTGAATTCAGGATTTCACCACCATTACTTCGGGTGGTGCAAAGCAACAGCTTCACCCAAATTTCCTCGCGTCATCTACCACTTGGCATCCTTGTCAGGAGTTTTGATGTGTTTGCACTGTGGTCCAGCTGTAAACCAAACCTGAGCGTCAACAGCAAAGACTGCCACTTGCTGTTCCTCTGGGATCTAGACAGAAGCAGCAATGAACACTAAGGTGACCTCACATTTTGAGGCCAGCCTCTAATTCCACAAGTCTTCCCCCACAGTCTGCCAAGGTCTTCTGAAGTGTCAGATCTAAAACCAGTGCAAGTTTGCTGATGCACGATCCACCAGTTAACGCATTACAACTCTGCAGCCAACACAATGAGCCAACAGCAACTCCACACAAGCCCTGGGTGGGAGAAAGCCTGTGTGTCATAGAATCATAGAATCATTAGGGATTGGAAGGGACCTCGAAAGATCGTTTGAGTCCTGCTCCTTATCAACTATTCTTCTCGCTCACCCAGGAGCTCACTTGTCTGTATCCCAAACAGCCCAGGGGGTTCCCAAACCAGAGGGTTACCAAGACTATAGGGACAATTTTTGTGTTCCTGGTGGTGATGCTTTGCCTTTGACTGCCTAAAAGACACGGGGTTAAAGCAGCCCTAAAGGAAATGGATCCACACCAGCTACTGATGGTAGCATCTTCTGACAGAGCACCAGAAATCACATCTTACCTCCTACTACTTACTGTCCCCTCTGAAGTGCAGCACAGCAACCCCATTAAGATCAATATATTTTCCTTCCATTATTTTATAAACCTTTTGCTTAATGAAGACTTGATTATTTTCCAGTCTTTTAAAAACACTCTGGCAGCCTACACAAGCCTTTGGAAAGAAAACATTGCTCTGAGACACAATTTTACCAAAGCCTGTAGTTTCCTTTATCACTTTTCCCTCGATTCCCTTTTACAAAAGCAGCAAAAGGTGTTTACATTTCCGTTTGATCTTCCTTTAGGGTTTTGGCTACTCCATCCTTATTAACTTGCTCCCAAAAAGAGGGTATCTGTAGAATACACAGGTGGTAGGAATTTTTGCTGAGTTGGGGAAGCACTCTTGACATTAAAAACAGATCTCAATGGATGTGTCATCAGCTTTTGAACAAGCACCATGAGAAAAAAAAAGTAAGGTAGCCCCCAAAAGCGGCAGCCAATGTGAAGCAGCATCTGCTGTTCTGGTTCTGCACTTGGACATGGGTGCCCTAAAAACACTGGGCCAGGGGACCACAAAACCTCTCACACTCCAACTGACTTAAAAGAGTTGATGCCAAATCACTTTAATGATCAAACATTGGCTCTGCCTTAGTTCAACTGATGCATTTGGGCTGTGATTGAAATAAAACTATAAACACCTCTGTGTTGTTCCAAGTGCTCGTTTCCAGAAATAATCTCCCACCAATCTAATTTCTCACTGTATTAAATAACCACAACTGTATTCCAGCATCTCAAAAAAAAATCTTAATCCCTATTACTCCTTTTATTTTTTAAAGGCTATCTCATCATTGTGTGTCTGTGGCATATTTTCAGACAGCAGAGAAATCCTGACTAATGTGGTGCCTTTGCTTCTAACCAGATGTAGCTTTCATGTCAAAGAAAGAAAAAGCTTCTAAACCTGCTTGATTTAAATGAATTTACAAAACTGACGGGAGTGATGCATCTTTCCTGAAGCACCTCTTTTAAGTGGTAAATACAGGACAGATTAATGTGGGAATTAATGTCTATTTAAAAGTTCCATGCTTCTATTTAATCACCAGCTAACCAAGAGTGCACCTGGACCACAATGAGCCATCCCGACATCAGCACATCTTGGAGGCCCTGAAGCAAAAACCTCCGTAATATACAGCAAACTAGGAAGTGCCTTTCCCATTCCCTTTTTTCTTCCAGATATGATGTAATTTTAATGTAAATTTTTTTTCAGTTTGCTTCTCTATACCAGCATGATTATAGTAATTAACGTGATGGAAGGTGTATACACAAAACATCATGTGTGTGTATATGGTGAACACACGCTACTGGCAGTACTTCTCTAGTGAAATTAGCAGTGTCGAGATGCATCTTTATTGAAGAACTCTTAAAGATTTGGAAGAAGCATCAGACATGAAGGTGAGTAATGCTTAGAGCTCACTAACAAAGATGGCAATCACTGCTAAAAGCCCCAACAAAGACTAGTTGCATATGAAAAAAGGATGTTGGAAAAGTACTTCCTTACTGGATTTACTCGCTTTCTTATTTACTTAATCTATACACATCCTGTTGACTCTGTTTTCAGAAGCCCAGTCAACATTGCATATAGAAGTATTGAAAGGTTCCAGAGCACTTCCCTTAGGTTAGTAACCAACATTAACACCCAAGGAGTTTTCTGACTTTGAGGAAACCCAAAACAGTGACCTGTAGTCAGATTTGCAAGTCTTTTCCCAGCTTAGGGGAAACAAGGTGACAAACTCATACACTGTGACGTCCAAAACTTAGCATAACGTTCTCTTAAACCTGGAGTCCCAATTACTAACAAGTTTGGATGGGAATCCAGGGAAATGCTTAGTGTCTTCCCATTCAGCATCAGGGGCATCTCTACACCAGGTGGGGAGATTTTTTTCTCACGTAGCTATACTGAGAAGGACCGTCAGAAATATTACCCTGGTGAAACAATATCGTCTCATGGCAGCACAACCTTAACAGACCTGGGCAGACTTCCGAGACTCTGGATTATTGGTCACTTTATGGCTGTGCAAGAAACATTCTGCTCAGAGGTACAGCTCCACACCAACACAAGCACAAGGCAGCTTACCACAACTTCAGTGAGTTATCCTTTCCACAAAGTCTTCCCTACAAGGCTGGTTCGTGCAGCTTGTATATTGCTTCGGGAGCAGGCTAGGGACATCACACCAGAGTGACTTCATATTGTGGGTTCTATGATTCAGAGGTGTTCCCTTGTTCATACAATGGTGTTATTCTACACAGTGGTAGAAGTGTAGCCCTAACTTAAATGATGCATCAACCTGGTGGCCACAGTAAGAGTAAGTCCCAACTGAGAGCCCTAACTTCTATAGAAGACTGCAGGCTGCAAACTCAACACGTCCTGTGATGGTCTGGATTCACATCTCTGGCTCTCCATTTCTTTCTGGGTGCACAATACACCACATATAGTGCTGGTCCTGCTGAGCTCCCATCCACCTCACCTCTGGGAGCAGAGAAGAAGATGCAAAACTAGTCACAGGATAAAACAGCAGGGAGGCCTGAAGTTCAACACGGTACATCCCCAAGGAGCTTTTAGCACATGAATCAGAGGTAAGACCACCACAATATTTACTGCTGCAGCAAGCTCACATCCAGAAGGTGCAAACACATTTCACTTGGACAGTTCAGTAGGCAGTCCTGCAAACAGGTTTTTATGCATTGGTTCCTCTTCCCCGTGCAAAACACCTCAGACAAGTCCACACTCCAAACTAGAGATGGGCCTTGAATAAATCCATATATTGCAAATGTTGGAAACAGTCAGTTCCTGACTGACTGTCAAAGCACTCAGGAAGAGCTCCTCTGAGTAGTAACAACCTTCCAGGGTGAAGTGGCTGGCATTTTGTAGCAACCATATGGGGCACCCAGGTTTCTCTCTGCTCAGCACAACTTAGTGAAGTCCAGAGTTACTGACATATCCAGAAATCAAGTTAAATCCTACAGTTATCAGAGACTCATATAAGCAAAAAAAAAATTAAAAAAAAATCTCAACTTCAGAATCACAGAATTAAATCTTTGTACTTTTTCCTGCTGAGGATTCTGTCCTCCCTACAGTGTGAAAAGAGATATTGGCTGAGTAGTGAATTTAGTGCTCTGTTCTCTCCAAGCACTGGCTAGAGAAATGCAGCTGTTCTGTAAGCATGACAAGTTCTCCATAATCTCTACTTCCAACAGATGATAAATGTTTTCATACTTCACCTGCTCTTTGATTAGATGAGACCGATTTATTCATAAGACAATCCTGAAGGACATTCGTACTCGACACCAAAGTTACACCGTTATCTCAAGAAGCAAGTACATCCAGGATCTCATAAAAAACTGAGAGCATGGGGCAATCTGCACCTTCTTATCATTACTAGGCCGTGAGATGAGACAGCTTGGGAGTGTAACAACTCAACGCACCATCAGATAACACGTTTTGCCTCACCAGCAAACAACCAGTTTGAGTTACAGCTCACAACCCTGTTGGCTGGAATGCAGAGGGCTGTGCATGTGCCGGGGGAGTTTAAATGTGATATTAATCGCTAATTTTGACAAGTGAGAATACCTTAATAACATATTATTTTAAGCTGCAAGTTCTTTAGAAAGCCATTGAGGCTAAAACGAGAATACCCTGCGGCTTGGACCCTCACTCCTCAGCACATAGCAAAATGGGCTGTGACAGCCTTTGGCGAGTGCAGTCTTGTTCTGTATATTTAATAAAGGCCTGGTAAATGCAGTGTTCAAAGTGTGAGGGTTGGAATAGGTCAGCCGGAAAATGCTGTGCATTAACCGATCTGTCAAGACAGAAGAGACACTTTAATTTAATACTTGTACCAACCAGCTCTAAGCTGGTTCCTTCCTACTTCAGCCCTCTACAGCAGCAGGGCACAGGTGCACGCAACTTCATTTCTTTATTTTGAAGTTATTATTCTTGAGGCAAAGTGCACCACGAACTAATCCCACTCCATTCTCCAGACTTGTTGAACTATGTGAGATTTTTACCAAGTATTTTAAGAGCAACTGACTGGGCAGTTTCTGGCAGGAACTTCACAAGTCATCAGGAAAGTTTTGCTTCTGACACCACCCACAATGCCCATACCAAGCCCCACTTCAAAACCCACCGTAGTCCTTCCCACCTAGTGATCCCAGAGCACTTTACACCTGATAATCAGATAAAACCTCATACTACTGCCACAAATTACGCACCACTATCTTTATCATGCAGACTTCAGTATAAAAAGGTTCATGAATACTGACTTCTCCTGTGCTTCCCCTCGGCACAGGTTAAACGGTGGCTTTATCGGGAACTGGCAAGGACTTGAAAGTCAGAAATGAAATACAGCATCGGAGTGATAATGGACATAGTTTAAAAGCAAATTCAAGTTATTTTGTTCTTATCATCCTATATAAGCATGGAGAAGTTGGCAAATTCTATTAATGTAATTCACACATGTCATTTCTAATATGATCGCAGATTAAATAGGAAATTCTGTTGTTTCTATGCACTGCCGTGATAATTCCTGTTACCTCTGCCTTGAATCTCACGGTAGTTAGGTTGCAGGGGCTTTTTCCCCCCCCTTAGTTATGTATAAAGTAAAGTTGAAGCTTTAAGATTCTAACCCTCAGTGGCAGAGGGTGAATAGAAACAGTAGAGAACCACAGAAAAAATGCAGCTGAAACAACTTCAAAATCACAAGCAAAGCAGTTAGGCTTTGTGGTTCTTTTCAAGACTTGATCATTCCTGGGGACTTGACTCCTTGTTTTCGTGGAATCATAGAAAGGTCAGAGTTGGAAGGGACCTTAAAGATTATTGGATTCCCACCCCCTGCACAGGTAGTGGACATGTCTCAGTAGATGTCACTCAAATCCCCATCCAGCCTGGCCCTGAACAGAAGAATGGAGCAGCCACAACTTCTCCAGGCAACCTGTTCCAGTGTCTCGCTACCCTCACACTAAACAGCTTCCTCATATCCAACCTAAATCTCTCCTCTTTCACTTTAAAACCATGACCCCTTGTCCTCTCCCCTCCCTGCCCTCGCAAACAGTCCCTCTCTAGCTTTCCAGTATCCCCCTTCAAGTACTGGAAGGCCACTATGAGGTCCCTCAGGACACTTCTCTTCCTCAGGCTGAACAACCCCAACCTTCTCAGCCTGTCCCGGTAGGAGAAGGTGCTCCAGCCCTCTGACCATTTTCACAGCCTCCTCTAGACAGGGATCTGGGATTGACAATTTTACAGCCAATGGAAAACACAGCTGGGTGCTTGACACTTCCATGCCATTCAGAAATTCAAGCCCTGACACAGAGATTTCCTTGAACACAATGTCTGACCAGAAATTAGGAAATATTTGGGGGCTGAGGGAACAGGAAGGGAAACAAACCCTCTTCCCTTTTAATTCTACAGTACAAACACACACACACACACGTTTTAAAACTCAAACTTTTGTTGAATTGCTTGTGGCCGAGTCCCATAGCTGGTCCCCCCTGGGACAAATAATAGCCTCAAACCCAAGTGCTCCATATTTTCACTTCCTCAATTCTTTGTTTGCTAAATGATTGTCCTTAAATTTTTGAATCTTTGTTGGGATTTTGCTGCTGTTCATTAAGAAGATAAAGGCCCACGTTCTTCTGCATGAACAAGGACCTTGGAAAAAAAATATGCATCTGAATTCTACAGCCTTTTATTTCCAGTTAGCAAACAACAGAGACCTCATCATACTCACATTGGGATGGAAATGGTATGCTATGCTCAGCACCTGCAGCTCCATGGTTTCTATTTTCAGCAATACTACTGCCCTGGTTTATTTCAGAAAATTCAATCCTGATAATGAAAATGCTGAAGCATTGGCCCAGTTCTGAACTAAGCTTCTAAAAGACCCAGCAGCACCATGTACATCACCTTGTCCAGCCATCCTATTAATGTACCTATAGGGGAGGCATCAAGGCTCCCATCAAGGCTCCTTCACTGCTAGAAGCAACCGCAGAAGCAGCGTTCTGCATCATTTAGTATTTTCTCCACTGCTTCTGCAATTAGTTCATTCTGGTAGATAGATAAGAGCTACCTCTTACAACTCCACATTATACTGCAGTCTACACCACGGATTAACCGTCAGTCCAGCTGAAATCCAATTATAAGCACACTTCTCTGACTGACGCCAACACTGCTCTTGCCCGAGACCTAAAAATCCTACTCAGCAAAACACGACACAAACACTGAATTATTGGTGGTCACGAGGTATCAATTTCTGCATTAAGGATGCCTGGGTGGACAAAGACACAAAAATACATACTTAGCAGTACCGTATTCATGACACTACTAAAGTCCTGCTTAAATTCCACAGATTTAGGTGGCAGACAGATCTGTCATTTTTAAACTATGTCAGTTATCCACCATGCTCTCCAACTTAGCAAGAAGCTTGTTCCAAGAGAAAAATGAGCATGGTTCTGTCAGTCTAGTTCCCAGAGGCTGCAGTCAACTGTTTAGGTGGAACTACTAATACATTGGCACATGTCTGCCTCATTTTCTGAGCCTATCTTGTAGTCCTACTGAGGAATGAGAGCATGAAAAGAAAAGAGCAGCTGGAACTTAAGCTGTCAACACATGCAAATGGTATTTCTTAAAGAAAATGAATGCATTTTTCCCAGTAGTTCCAACAAATATTAACTCTCACATGATCCAGTGTAGAGCAACGAGGATGACGAAAGAAGTTCCTTACAAGGAAAGGCTGAGGGAGCTGGGTCTCTTCAGCTTGGACAAGAGGAGACCGAGGGATGACCTCATTAATGTCTATAAATATGTGAAGGGTGGGTGTCAGGAGGATGGAGCCAGGCTCTTCTCAATGT
>JAOXOE010031039.1:0-12361 GCA_028565055.1 Phoeniculus purpureus
AGAGACATCAAGAGATCATCTAGTCCAATCCCCTTGTCATAGCAGGATCCCCTAGATCCAGGCGCACAGGAACATATCCAGGTGGGTTTTAAATGCATCCAGAGAAGGAGACTGCACAGCTCCTCTGGGCAGCCCATTCCAGTGCTCTGTCACCCTCACCGTGAAGAATTTCCTTCTCATATTGATGTGGAACCTCCTATGTTCCAGCTGACACTCACTGCCTCTTGTCCTATCATTAGATGACACTGAGAAGAGTCTGGCTCCATCCTCCTGCCACCTGTCTTTTACATACTTATAAACATTAATGATGTCACCCCTTTTTTCCAAGCTCCAGAGACCCAGCTCCCTCAGCCTTTTCTTCTAAAGGAGGTGTTCCACTCCCTTCACCATCTTTGTGGCTCTGTGCTGTACTCCCTCCAGCAGCTCCATGTCATTCTTGAAATGAGGGGCCCTGAGCTGGACACAACATTCTAGATGTGGTCTCACCGGATCAGAGTAGAGGGGAAGGAGAACCGTCGCTGCTCTGATCCACCTCAGGCTGCCCAAGGAGGTGGTGGAGTCACCATCCCTGGAAGTGTTTAAAGAAACCCAGTAACTAGAGCACTTGAGGCCATGGTTTAAAGGTTAGGGAGATGTTGGGATGAGGGTTGGACTTGATGTTCCTGGAAGTACTTTCCAGCCATAATGATTCTATGATTCTATTATCAAGGTCTCTCCCACTTAACAGATAATTTGTAAGCAGAATTTCATTTTTCTCCAAACCCCTTTTATGGAAGAGACAAGTTTCTGTCCTATTTTTTTTCTCATCCAGCAACCCCAACCTCTCAAAAGGATTTCTCTGCTCCCCGTGCTTCTTCTTTATTTAGCAGAGCTTCAGCCATTATTATTCTCCTGAATCCCTTCTCAGCTGGTTTTACAATCTGCTTTACCCTATCGCAGACACCTGTGACTAATGGAGCTGCATCTCATAAAACAGCTTATTTAATGCTAGACCCTAACTGGACCTCAGCTTTTATGTGAAAAGCATTCACTCTTAAGAGCTACTACAACTTAAATCAGGTGGAGGCATGGGGAAAAAAAAAGGATAATAATATAGACCTTTATGCAACTCAATTCTTGCAAATTAAACAAGTAAACAATCAAATAAAAAACCCCATAACATATAACATATAAAAGTTTGGATGCGACTAATTTATTTACCCATCACTTACACCAAGAAGCAATGTCTTGCTACTAACACAGTGAAGCTGCCAGAGATAGGATATACATGACCAGAGTAGATGTTTACAAGATAGTCACCATTACAATACAGTGCTGATTACAAGATAGTAAAAACACCTTTATACTCAGAGGAAAGCCGAGTCCTCAAAAGAGTAGATCCATCTGATGCTAACATTGGACAGTAAAGGTGGCTGTTTCACTGACTATGAAGGCAGACCAGAGGCCACTAGCTTAGGAACTGATGCCTGGGTTGCAAATGTGGAAACTGAAGTGAACAAAGCGTCTGGGATTCTTTCTACTGTTTTCAGTGTGTTCCTTTAGACTCTTGCAAGCTATTTGATGTTCAAAATTTTTCTCTTATTGCATCAGAATCAGAAGGGGAAAAAAAGATTGAGGAGATTGAAGAAATATCATATTGTTCCATTTCTACATAATTTTTTTGTTTCATTACCAAGCAGAATTTTCTGACTGTATTCCCTTGTATTTACTTTTTTTGTTTTGTTTTTACTCCCCCTATCCCTGTAATATTGAAGAGGGTAAACTGTCAATATAAAGGTAAACAGCAGACACATATGCATGCTTCCTCCTTCCACTAAGTACACGTAATGAGATCCTGTGCTTAACAGAGATCAAGGAAGGACACAGGACTGCAGAGACAGAAAATAGGTACCAAGACATTTCTAAGCACATGATTTGTAAATAATATATTTAGAGAAAAAGTATTCTTTTTTCCACATAATACTGTTCTCATTGTTTTGATACTGCATGCACTTATTGAATTTACAGAGTCATTTTATGGCTGTTAGTGGAGATAGACCTAGCTGGAAAAAAGTCCAAATTCTGAATATTATTATCTAACCATATATAAAATTCTGATTTTATACACTTCAATAGCATGTAAGTATTGTGCTTGAGAGTTTAACCCACTGAATCTCCCATTAGCTTGATCATATTTCCTGCTGAATGAACTATATAAGAGTAGCTCTGGCTTTTGTTTTCATGTCTTGACTATACTGTAGCTTTATTAAGTACACGTGGTGAACACCTGTATAAGGAATGACTCATTTAATGGAGAAGTATTACATATGAGATTTGGACTTGCCTTTGGGAGTGATAATCCTCCACCATCTTCATCTCCGTTTCCTACCTTGTAGGAAGAAGCAGATACAGAACTGTTAAAAGTGTCATCCCTTTCTGACAGCCTCATCCTGTGGTTAACAGCTGGTTTGAAGTCTGTGAACCACATGAATATCAATTGCTTTGGCCTTCAATAATGGCTCCTATGGTGAAGGAGTGACATCAAGAAATCCCTTCCTCCTTTCCTTCTTTCTAGGGTGTCCTCACAAGTAAATACGAAACTGAAAAGTAGCACAGCAGACTAGATTTGCATGGGGAGTGAACATCAAGAACCACATCCACAGAACCTCTACTCTATTTTCATCTAAGAAACATCATCCATCAGGACATAAGAAAGAAATCTGTTAACCAAAGACAGCTTAAAATATTAAATCCATAGCAATAATTAAAACCTTGCCTTCTTGGCCACAAAAGCATACTGCTGGCTCATGGTCATCCTGCTGTCCACCAGCACCCCCAGGTCCCTTTCTCTTACACTGCTCTCCAACAGGTCAGTCCCCAACCTAGACTGGTACCTGGGGTTGTTCTTGCCCAGATGCAAGACACTACACTTACCCTTGTTATATTTCATCACATTTCTCCCTGCTCAGCTCTCTAGCCTTGTAATTGCCACCAAATCATAATCACCTGACTGGACACAGATTTTTAAGTCCTCCTGCTTGTTCCCTGTGCTGCATGCATTTGTGTACAGGCATTTCAGGGAGCGAACTGAGCGCTCCAATTTCACCCTAGGACAGCGAGAGGCCACCTGGTTTTTATTAAGACCAGAGCTCTGTCCCACTCATGTGCACCCATCAACTGCCCCCCTCCCCTTCAACTCTAGTTTAAAGTCCTCTGAATGAGCCCTGCCACTTCCTGCTCCAGAACCCTTTTTCCCCTCTGAGATAAACCTCTCCCATGTGGACCTGCAAGATCTGCTGCCTTATAGAACCAATCATTATCAAAGAACCCAAAGGCCTGCCTGTAACACCAGTCTCGTAGCCAGGCATTAAGGGACTGAGTCCTTCTATTCCAGCCTGTGTCCTCACTCCAAAACAGAAGTAATGAAGAGAATACAATTTGTGCCCCAGACTTTTACCAAACATCCCAAGGCTTTGCAGTCTTTCTTCATTCCCCTCAGACTGTGGAATACAGCTTCCTCCCCAGCTCTCGAAGATCAGCAGTGGGTAATAGTCAGCTGATCTCATCAGGTTAGGGAGCATCCTAGTGATATCCCTGATTTGGGCTCCAGGTAGACTGCAGACTTCCCTGTGATGGGGGTCGGCTCTGCATATTGGGCCCTCAGTCCCTTTCAGGAGCAAGTCCCCAATGACTAGGACCCTTCTCTTCTTTGTGGAAGGGGTTGTCATATTACTGGAAGACCTCCCGGATTTATGCGACCTTGCTAGGACCTCCAGGATGGGCTCCCTGACCTCTATATGCTTATTAGACTCACTGTCTTCCAGTAGGGGCTTGTATCTATTACTCAGTGGCAACTGGGGAGCTGAGGCAGACAAGGGTGGTGCTTGCCTTCTGCTATGGCTCTGCACTTGGCTTCACTCACCCCTTCTAATTGGGCTTCTGTCCTCCATGTGAGACGTACAGGATACAGGGGCCCCCTGGTTCTGGCTCTTATTTGGCTGTTGTCCAGACTGCAGAGTCTGGCGCCACCAGTCTACCTCTATTTCAGCCTCTCTAATTCTCCCAAGCCTTTCTAGTTCCTTTGCAGCTTTCAACCTCGTTTTACAGCTGTGCCGCTTGGTTAAACAGATAATCTACCTGTTCACACCTTACGCAGCCAGGAAAACACGAGAGAGTGCTGCATTCTGGCAGCCTGTCACCTGCACAGCCTCATCTTGTTGGGGCACCTCTGTTTGGGTTCCCTCATGCATATGCAGTGGTGATCGTGCCTGGTCTTCCTCTGCTGCCATGTTGTGACAGATCACCCAGAAACCTCGATAAACAGTGTTCTGGGACCTGCGCAGTCGCTGCTGCGTGCAATCTTATTCTGCAGGTGTTTAACTTAGGCAAAATGTGCAGCCTGGGTTCCTACTTTTTACTTTATTTTGTGGGAATGGAATTTTTAAAATATGGTTTTTGCAGGTTTTAGGGTCATAGTATCCTAGATTGACCTGGGTTGGAAGACTTCTCCAAAGGTCATCCAATCCAACTTCCCTGAAATGAGCATGGACATCCTCAGCTAGAGCAGGTTACCCAGAGCCTCGTCCAGTCTCCCCTTCAAGATCTCCAGGGATGTGGCTTAAAATCCCCTCCTTGGGCAGCCTGTTCCAATGTTTAACTCCCTCCTGCTCAAGAACTTCTTCCAGACAGCCCATTTCAATAGGCCCTTCTCTAATGGGAAAGCATTGTCCCATGTCCTCCAGGCCTTTGTAAACAGCCCCTCCGCAGCCTTCTTGTAGCCCCCTTCAGCGACTGGAAGGTCGCTCTCAGGTCCCCCCAGAGCCTTCTTTTCTCCAGGCTGAACAACCCCAGGTCCCTCAGTCTGTCCTTGTAGCAGAGGGGCTTCAGCCCCCTGATCATTTGCATGGCTTCCTCTGGACCCGCTCCTTCAGGTCCCTGTCCTTCCTGTATTGAGAGCTCCAGAGCTGGGCACAGGACTCCAGGTGAGGTCTCAGCAAGGCAGAGCAGAGGGGAGATGTGTCATTGGGCAATGATTATTTGCTTTTTATTTTTGTTTTGTGGAAATTATTCTTAGTGTTTTGATTCTGCATTGAAAATATTTCTCTTCCCATGAGATTCCGAAATAGTCTGCAAAGCCCAGCAGAACAGCCTGGGAAAAAGTGTTTGTGTTTTCCCACAGCACCGCATTTTGTTCAGTGGTTACTGCTTTCCTTGTATTTTAGAATCGGTTTCCAGGGACATTTTTGGCTATTTTTTTGCACAGGAGGAATAAATCGAATCGGTGAGCATCTTTTAACCCACCTCTTTGAGCTTGTTGTAAAGACTCTTCACATTTTTTTTTCTGAAGCCTTTCTTTGAGCAGTTGGTTGTATGACAATGTGGAAGATTCCTTTTCATTTTGAAATGAGTCTGTTATAAACTGCTGCCAAGGAGTCCTGGAATTTACTGGTGGATGCCCTTTTTAAAAGTTCTAAACACTGGAAGTGCCTCATACTAGGCTTGAATTTGCCATTTGGTATCAGAATCACAGGATGGGCTGTAGGAAGGGCCATCCAGTCCGAAGTCCCTGCAGGGAGCAGAGACATCCTGAACTAGATCAGGTTGCCCAGAGCCTTGTCCAGCTTCCCCTTGAATATCTCCAGGGATGGCATCTCAACTCCCTCCCTAGGCAACCAATTCCAGTGTTCAACCTCCCTCCTGCTAAAGAACTTCCTAACATCCATCCATCATTCTCAGAAAAGCAAGCAGGTTATCATCTACTGGGTTGCATTCAGTTTATGGGAACCTGTTGGTTCCCATGGTTTACACCATGGGCAACAGTTGCAGTTCCTCTGGTTTTGAAGCACCAGTAGCTCCATTCCTCCAGCCATCTTAGTTGGAAGAAGGTGTCACCTGTTGGTGAGAGTACACAGAGGTTCTGTTCTACTCTAAAGCTTCATTTAAGATGTGGGTGAACCTTGGAAAAGAAGAGGTCATTTTCTGCTGCAATCACAAAATCTGATCTGCAGGAATCACCAGGTAGCAGGGGTGGTGTCTTTGGCTGCTTCCCCAGAAGCCACTTGAGTTACTGTATTTTTCCTAGTTCTTAGCAAGAACAAAACTTTTGAGAATGTTCTTCTCAGAAGCTTTGCTACCATTGTGTTGATGATCTGTTTTGCATTCCTTCTCATCATCTGACAGGGCCATTAACAGCAATTGAGAACTTCTGCAGAAATTATCATCAGCCTGGTGGCAATTGCTGCTCTCATTACCACACCACGCAGAATCATTTCTTGCACTCTTCCAAAAACGTGTGGAAGTGCTCTGTTCCTCAGAGCAAAATTCTTCTGTGTCCTGGGTTCATAGATTATGGACTCTGGACCGTGAGCAAAGCCCAACAGGTAAAGCTGGATGGGGCTTGAGTACCCAAAAGTGTTGGGTTAATAGTTGGACTCAATGATCTTAAAGGTCTTTTCCAGTCTAAACAATTCCATGATTCTGTGTCCCAGCTCACTGCAGGAGCTCGGAGTAGATGACCTTGAAACATCCCTTCCAACCCGAACCATTCTGTGCTTGAATGAATTTATGAATTTATGAATAATTGAATGAATTTATGGGATCCTGGCTCTTGCGTTGTTGTGGTTGTTTCTGTGTCGATCAGAGTTAGATTTTACGTAGATTATAGTTAGTTTCTCTGTAGATTAGAGTTGGTTGCTATGTAGATTAGAGTTAGTTCAGGACTACGTTTATCTCTGTATATCAGTAAAGAATTCCCAAGTGTCTTGTATTTAGAGCCGGAGTATGACTAGAAAGAGCTTCTTCATGACATGAGATACCCAGACTGTGGTCTCAAAGCATTACATTGCTTGAGGAAATGCAGCATCCTTTGGCTAAGGCTCAGTCAGACACATACATACAGTCTGGACTGCAATTCAGAGCAAGCCAGCACCACTGCCCAGGTTTGGGACATCCCCCATTGATACCCTTGCTGAACTGGTTCAGAATTTCCAGAGTCCTCTGCTGACACCTTCATTAGTAATTCATGAGCCTTCATGAATCATACAATCACAGACTGGTTTAGGCTGGAAGGGACCACAAAGCTCATCTAGTTCCAACCCCCCTGCCATGGCCAGGGACACACCTCACTTGGCCAGGTTGCCCAGAGCCCCATCCAGTCCTGTTCCCTGTTCCTGTCCTAAGGCCTGACAATCACTTCGAGTTTACAGGAACAGAACAACCCTTTGAACTTCATTTCATTTATTTCCTTGTGTGGACCATAATGAGGGGGAAAACAAAGGACTACTGGTGTTGGTTGAGATGGAGTCTGTTAAAATTCCCAAGGCAAAACTCCGTATGGAAAATCAAGTTAAAGGATGAGTCACACGCCTTATGAGAGGCACTGGTGAGGCCACACCTCGACTACTGGGTTCAGTTTTGGGCACCTCAATACAAGGAATACATTGGAGTGCTGGGGTGGGACCAGAGAGGGCAACAGTGTTAGGGAAGGGTCTGGAGAACAAACCTTGTGAGGAGTGGCTGAGGGAGCTGAGGCTGGTTAGTCTGTAGAAAAGAAGGCTGACAGGACACCTCATTGCTGTCTGCAACTGCCTGAAAGGAGGGTGTACAGAGGTGGAGATTGGTCTCTTCTCACAAGGAACAAGTGATAGGACAAGAGGAAACCACCTCAAGTTGCACAAGGGGAAGATTAGGTTGGTCCTGAGAATGAAATTCTTCCTGGAAAGGGCCATCAGGCCTTGGAACAGGCTGCCCGTGGAGGGGGTTGAATCACCATCCCTGGCCATCCCTGACTTGATGATCTTCACGATCTTTTCCAAACTAAACAATTCTGTTATTTCACAGGGTTCTGCACTGAGTTGTTTCCTTGTCATCCCTGTGTTGGCAATATTTCTTGGTCAATAGAGACTAAAGCTGAAGATGTACATCAGAAAGGACATCCCTTCAGAGATATCCTGTCTAGTCAGAGAGATCCTGTCCAGGTCGTAGAGCTGATCCACAGCTCCCTCAGGGGTGGTTGCTCATCTTCATTCTGCATTCAGCCTCCCAGTTGAGGTAGCACACCCTTGTCCTCATGGTACAAGTATTCTGGGCATATCTAGCAGATGTTGTGGCCCTTAGATGTGAAGCTGAACAAGAGCCTAGAGGAGACTCATGGGGGGGACCTTCTCCCTCTCTAAAAGGAGGTTGTACTCAGGTAGGGGTCGGGCTCTTCTCCCAGTCACCCAGAGCCAGGATGAGAGGGCAGGTCTGGTAGCCAAGGGAGGGTTAGGTTGGATGTTAGGAAGCCCTTCCTCATGGAAAGGATGATCAGACTCTGGAATGGACTGGCCAGGGCAGTGGTGGAGTCCCCATCCCTGGAGGTGTTTAAAGACAGCCTGGCTGTAGCCCTCAGTGCCCTGATCTGGCCACTGTGGTGATGTTAGGTCCTGGGTTGGGCTGGATGAGCTCAGAGGGCTTTTTGAGTCTCCATTGCTCTGTGATTCTGGAAAAAGAAAAAGTATATTTAAAAGTACAGGTGTGTGGATTGACTGGACAGCAAATCACAGTCTGATGTGGAGGTGCAGGAGCCAACACGTTCATCAGTACTGGGTCTACCAGATAGCTGTAAAGGTCTTCACTACCAAATCAAAGGCAGCCATGTGAAGTGTAGATAAAAAACTCTGTAAAAATCAGCCTGAGGGGGAAGAAAAAGCCCAGAAATCCAAAGATACGTTGACCATCCCGATTTCCTAGCCCTTATTGCAGACGTCATGCAATCTCTTGGATTAAAGAAATCCTGTAATAACATGTTGTTAAGATGTTGTTCCTTCAAAACATTTCAAACTGTGGTTAGTGTGGGCAATGTGTTTTCAGTTCTCAGCTTTCCTTGGGTCCATTTGTGGGCTTGTTTGGCTTTCTGTGAGACATCTAGGCTACTGAAGGGCATTTTGCCCTAATACACAGCATTCCCCTTCACCTAAGGGACCGTAGATACAACTTGTCTCCTACAGTTCTAAAGTCATGCTAACAAGAGATGAAGTTTCTCATTGTTAATGGTCTGACTTGATGCTCTTAAAGGTCTCCTCCTACTGAAGATACTCTGTGATCCAGCTTTTAACCTTGTCTATAAATTAATTGGGGTTTTCTAACATTTGTTTTGCCCATGGGTAATTCCTACCCCTCATTACCTAGATTTTCCAATCACCCCAAATCCTAAAGTGGTTTATTACTAATCTTCAGATTCATGGACAGGGTTTGTCTTCTGCTTTCATGCACATTTCTCTGCATCTTGAGACGTATGGGAGTATGGTATACAGGTATTCCTAACACTGGAGGCTGCAACTGGAAGTACCAGCTGTGATCATAGTCTGGCAAGCTGCATGTGAAGAATAAGGAACAACAAGGTTGGGGGGGGAACCCAACCAAACCCCGAAACAAATTAAACCCCCCCAAATTGAAAGGCTTTTTAGGTGTTGCCATGTATGATGAGACAGCTTGACCTTCAGTTTGATAGAATTCTTCTGTTTTAACCAGATTATCCAGAAATTCTTTTGTTTTAACCAGAAAAATCTGTGATTTTCTTCCCTTTGTCCTTCACCAATGACTGTAAAACAGCTCTTTGAGTTCAGTGCTTTAGGGTGACTGGTATTTGGAGCCTCTCACCCTCTCGGTACCCAGTTCCTATCAATTTTCTTCCCATTCTCATGGAAGCATTTTTCTTTTTCAAATTCATTGCCCAGGTCCTAAACGACTTCTATTCTTTGCTCCAAGAAATGCAGTATCTTGGCAGATTGATCGTCTTTGTCTCTGGGGACACTAGAAATGTGATAGAGATGGAATCAGCCTGCTCTTAAATTGTACACATACACAGAGTGCCTTCTGGGGAAACCTTTGGGTAGGTCCTCGTGTACACAAACATGTACTGGCACCGTAGAAAACCCCAGGTGCCATTTGGGCAGGAGGCAAATGTTGAATGGAAAATGAAAGGCAGGATTAGCTCTGCAGGAGCACCAGCACCTCATCTGCTGTTGGAAATCACAGTGTCACAGAACATTAGGGATTGGAAGGGACTTTGAATGATCATCTAGACCAATCCCCCTGCCAGAGCAGGACCACCTAGACCAAGTCACACAGGAACATGTCCAGGTGGGTTTTAAACATCTCCAAAGGAGGAGACTCCACAACTCCCCTGGGCAGCCCATTCCAGTGCTCTCACCCTCACTGTGAAGAAGTTCCTTCTCACATTGATGTGCAACCTCCGATGATCCAGCTTGCACCCATTGCCCCTTGTCCTATCACTAGATGACACTGAGAAGGCTCCATCTTCCTGACACCCATCCTGCAAATATTTCTAGACATTAATGAGGTCACCCCACAGTCTTCTTTTCTCCAAGCTAAAGAGACCCAGCTCCGTCAGCCTTTCCTCATAAGGGTGATGTTCTACTCCCTTCATCATCTCCGTGGCTCTACGCTGGACTCTCTCCAGCAGTTCTGTGTCCTTCTTGAACTGAGGGGCCCAGAACTGGACACACTATTCCAGACGCGGTCTCACCAGGGCAGAGTACAGGGGGAGGACAAGTAGTACCCAGTGTTATTAAATTCCACAGAAGAGTCCAGTAATATAAACACACTGGTTTTATTGGTTATACCTTCATTCATACTGATAATTTCTGTTAGCACTAGATGAGCCCTGGCAAATCTGTGCCTGGCTCAAGGTTTCATTTCAACAAGCCTCACGGGGTCCCTTTGCTTTAACGACCTCGAGTTTGAGCACCTAGTTATTGAGGAACTTCAACCCAGTGTCATTAAACTTAATTAAAAGTAACCTTGGAGAATTAACCACACAGAAATCTCGAGCCATCCTCTGAGGAATTAGCTTCCTAGTGAGGTGCAGTGAGTGTAACTTAATATAAAGCAAATTCTGTAAGGCTGCAGTTATCAGTGTTTACCCAGCCAGGGTTTCATCGGGCGCCTTCCTCAGCATCTTCATTCAGTAGGGCTAATAGTGTGGCTAATGAAACACGTTTGTTTAAGTCATTTGCCAGACTTGGAAATACTGACAGGACCAATTCAGGATCCTAGGACACAAAGATTTCTGCACAAAACTGTTCCATGTGTCTCCCTGTCCTTCAGTATATGTCTCCCTGGGTTTCATCCCTGTGCACTTCATGCATGTGATTAGTGAGTAAAGAAACCAGAAATGTCAGCAGTGAGTCAGCTGAAGAAAGGTAATTGTTCTTTGTGACAGTTTTTGATCTAAAGCATTTTACGTGCAATAACACAGCTGGCGTTAAAAATACGTGAACGTAGGCAGCGTCAAGATCTGGCTTGGGAGGCCAACAGGGTATTATAGAATCATTGAGTCTGGAAAAGGCCAGTGGCATCCTGACTTGTACCAGCAATAGTGTGGCCAGCACGACTAGGGACGTAATTGTCCCCCTGTACTGCGCAACGGAGAGGCCACCCCTCAAGTACTGCGGGCAGTGCTCTGGCAGGGGGATTAGACTAGATGATCTCTCAAGGTCCCTTCCAATCCCTAATGTTCTGTGATTCTGGACCCCTCACTTCAAGAAAGAGATTGAGCGGCCAGAGTGGGTCCAGAAGAGCAACGAGGCTGGGGAAGGGACTGGAGGGAAAGTTGGGCAAGGAGAGGCTGATGGAGCTGGGAGTGTTCAGCCTGGAGAAGAGGAGACTCAGGCGGGACCTTCTCCCTCTCTACAACTCACTGAAGGGAGGTTGTAGTCAGGTGAGGGTCAGGCTCTTCTCCCAGGCAACCAGCACCAGTACGAGAGGGCAGGGCCTGTAGCTTCAAGGAGAGGGTTAGGTTGGATGTTAGGAAGCCCTTCCTTACAGAAAGAGTGATCAGACCCTGGACTGGACTGCCCAGGGCAGTGGTGGAGTCCTCATCCCTGGAGGTGTTGAAGAATAGCCTAGCTGTGGCCCTTAGCACCCTGATGTGGCTGCTGTGTTGATGTTAGGTCCTGAGCTGGGCTGGATGAGCTCCTAGGTCACAGAATCACAGAACTGGCCAGACCAGGGCACTAAGGGCCGCAACTAGTCTGTCCTTAAACACCTCCAGGGATGAGGACTCCACCACTGCCCTGGGCAGCCGATCCCAGTGACTTATTTCACAAGTCCCCTAAATCCCTGAAATCGTAACAGCCCACAGCTGTGCCTGCTGAAGGTTTCATTTCAATAGCTGTCTTTTGCCAGCCCTCCCAGGTGTGGAACCAACATCAGGGTGAAATTGTGGCTCTACTCGCTGTGCATGCACTTCAGACCTTAAACATTGTCATCAATTAATAGGTAGGGAAATCACAGAATCACAAAATCATCATGGCTGGAAAGGACCTCCAGGGTCATCAAGTCCAACCTTTATCCTATTATCTAGCTGCTAGACCAGATC
>JAOXOE010031040.1:0-12358 GCA_028565055.1 Phoeniculus purpureus
AACGGATAGTAATCTGAGGGTTTAATGAGTTCAGGTATCCTCCTGGTGATATCCTGAACCCGGGCCCCTGGAAGGCAACAGACCTCCCTGTGGGAGGGGTCTGGTCTACACACGGGACCTTCTGTTCCCCTCAGAAAGGAGTCACCGACCACCACCACCCTTCTCTTCTTTTTTGTACTAGAGGTTTTCAGAGGTTTTTTTGTAAGGGTGCTCCTTGGGGGTTCTCTAGTTAGGACAATGCCTTCAGCCTCCTCATCCTGATCCCCAAAATCCAGTGCCCCAAACCTGTTCTCCAAGGGCAGATGGAGCAGTGGCATCCGGAAAGGCACAGGGGCGCAGGAGAGGGTTCTGCTTCCCCCCCGAATGGGAACCTGTTCCCATTCCTCATCACCAGGGAGAACCCTACCTTCTCCCTTGTGGGGGGAAGCCCCGATCTCTTCCAATTCCTGAGTGCCTTCTTCCCTTTCTGAAACTTTCTTTCAGTTTCAGTGTATTATGTATGTCCATGTTTTCCAGGCCTGGTGAGTCTTTGCAAATTATGATGGACTGTAGATCTACAACTGCTTCTCTAAGGGCAGTATCAGGATAAGGATGATGGAGCAGGATGAACCCCCCAACAGTAGCTCTGTATGCATCTACAGCGTCACAAGGCTGCTATGGACACACCAGACCCTACAAAAGACGACTCCACTCTCACTGTGCCCATCTAGTACTGTACCTTCTGTACCATGGATAAAAAGCCACTCATAAGCAGCTTAACATCTGTATTGCTCCTGGAACAACAGGATACTTCTTCATTGTGTTTTTCTTTGAAGCCTTGGTTTTGAATTGAATTTTTGAATCAAAGCGGGAGCACACAGACAACATCTGCCAGAAGTTCTCACTGGTGTTGGGTCAGCAGCAAACACACTCAAGTTGAAGCAGCCCATAAGAGGCACTTCCTGATCTGGCCTGGATGACTTTAAAACTTCCACCAGTGCTGCCAAACTGGTGACAAAACCATACTGTACCTGTGCCCAACACAACAGAGTCAAAGATAATCACCTCTCTACAGAGAGATGAACAAGCTAGTGCAGAGGAGATGCCCCAAAAGGCCATTCTGGATGTAGCATGGATGTGCTGCAGGGACTCCTTCATTCTGGATTACACTGGGAGAGGGAGAGGGGGAGGGCAGGCTTGGAGGGAAACCAGCCATTGTACTTGCACAAACACAAAGGAGATGAATACATGAGAACAAGTTCCATCCAGAAAAAAAGTGCATTCTTTTGTTTAATAGGAAAATAGACTTACACAATCACCCCGTCTGCACACCTCCTCATCCTTCCCCTTAACTCTTTCAGACAACAGCTGGCAGCAGCCAAGTCTCACAGAAGAGCTCAAAGATAACTACGTTCTTCCAACAGAGGCAGCTGGAAAGAGGACAGATGCCTTGGAACTGACCACATGGAAAGACCAGGCTGGACTGCAAGACCTCATTTTGCCAAGAAACCCAGAGGAGAACAAGTTCACACCAAAGCCCTGACTGCAGGCAAAGTGTCCTAAGGATTCCACATCAGCTGCAAGACAGAGATTCAGGGAGCCTCACTGCTCCCATGGTTTCTCAAGTGACTTCTTTAAAGAACAGAAATTAACAAACACACTGTATGCACAGCAAGGAAGCAATGTCACAATTCAGAGTGTGCAGATGGCTTTGTCTTTCCCAGGTGGGGTGACAAATGAAGTTGCAGTCAGCTTTTGAGAGACAGCAAAAAGACGAAGCAAGATCCTGTTGAATGAATAAATACATGTTTTCTCAAGAAAACAAAACCTTAACATTTTGTTAAGCCACAGCAGAAGGATTTAATGTATCTACATACTCGCCTCTGCTAAAGCCCATCTCTCAGCAGAGAATTGCACAAACAGGGCTGATGGAGAAAATCATAGAAACACAGAAACAAACCTGAGCAACAAGCAACAGAATTCATCTTCTTATGCTCATAAATGCTTTCCCATTTTACAGAGCAGAACTTCCATATGTGTTTGTTATTAATTTAGGGAAAGGGGTACTTAATAATGCAAGAGACCACAGGGCTTTAAGAAGTTAAAGATTTGCAGCCAGCTCTGACCCCATGTCAGGAGTCTGTGACTCCTCCTGGACACACAACGGACACCCAAGGTATGTGTCTATGTGGTATGTTAAGTTCATTCTGGATTTTTCACTGTCCTGGAGCCAGACTCAGAGAACAGGCTGGTTCCAGACTGGTTCCAGTACTAGCACCAACTAAGTAAAGCCATGGTGAAAGAAGCTGCTACTGTGAGAAGCATTTGCATCTCTTTACTACTCTTCTACCAATACACATGTTGTGGGGGGACTCCTTTAATATTGACTCATGTGACAAGGGACAGCTGGATATCTCTTCCCATCATACTACAGGTATCCTGAAAATTTCTTGGAATGCAGAAGACATTCCATTCTCAAGCTTCCAAGTTGCTGCTAGAGCAGCCATTGTGGCACGTACTTTCTTTTCTGCCATGCAGACCCAGTGAAAGATAATTAATTTTCTCTTCCCCTTCCTCACTGCAGAGAAGATCAGTGTCTTGGCAGCAGCATTAGGCAGTGTGATCACTCAGGTTGGGACAAGGAAGAACAGTGGGGCAAGCAGCAGGGAGGTCTTGACCTTGGTTTGTCTTTTAACCCTTTCTTTACTCCCTGCTAATAAAACTTTTCTTTCTTTACTGTAACATTGTCCCTGGTTTTCTGTTGTGTTTTAAAGACCCTGGAGAAATCCAAATTGGCATAAAATAATCTAAAGCAGGACAATAAATTCTAAAAGCATTTCAGGAATGGAAACAATTGTAGGTATTTTTGATCACAGGAGAGTACTTTAAAAACCTACACCAGACTTCCTCATAAAGGTGTGGTTAAAAAGAAATCAGCTTTGTGCCTACTACAGGAGTCTCACCACAGACTGTGATCTATAAGCTCAAACAACATCGTCTATATATTGCTCCAAATAACTTCAGGCTCTAGCTCCCACTGCTAAGAAGTCTTCCACAGAGAAAGTTATTTCAAGCAGTGTTTTATTTGTAATGATTAATTACTAATTGCATTTCACTGGGGGCAAAATGGGAAAAAAAAAAAGAGATTGAAAATAATTTGGAAGAAAATTGTACAAGGATGACCACAATGCAAGTCTTGATGAGAATAAAAACATACTGGTACTCAATCTCTAGGTGTAGTACAGAAAAGTGAGGATATTCTAATGAATATGAATCTTTGCACCAAAAAAACCTCCTATATTTGATATTATTGCAAAGAATCTTCAAGACATCATCTAAATTTGCTAGACACTGATCTCAAATAATTCAGGCCAGCCCCTGTCTAGCCATGGAGAAAAACATGCCAAGTCCACATATAGATCAGTGGCACAGGATGCAAGAGAAATCAGTAAATACAAGCTGAGCTACATCAACAAGTAGGGGAAAATAAATCCCATGCAAATGCATATAGATGTCCAAAGTTTTTAATTCTGGTAAGACAAGTGAAGTTCTAGAGTGCATTGAGATATACAGACCTTCTGCATTTCCAGCATAATGGATAATAACATATTTAGAACTATCTTAGAACTATCTTTATTTTAACAGTGAGGGAAGGAATGAAAACCAGTTTATTTTCAATTTCCCTGCATATCTTCTTCACCACAAACCCATGGCAAAGGACCTTCTGTTACAAACCCAGTCTTTCTAGTCTCCCTCTCCTCTACAGCCTTTTCTCAGCACACCCCATGGTCAGCCCTTTCAGTTCTGCGAAGTACTTGTTGAAGCCTGCAGCCTTCCACATGGACTTAAATCTGCTCATATTAAGACTTAAATATTCACATAAAGCTGAAACAGTCCCCAAATAATTACAATTAGCAAGACGATTTATGAAATTTAACTGGCTTTCATCAGCCAGCGAGACAAGATTCTACACCAAGCTTATCTCATTGCATTACAGAAGTGAAGACCTTGTTCCTGTGTTCCTATTGTGTTTTCCCTTTTTCTGAAGGATCAAGGCTCTTATTATCCCCCACCTCCAGAGCTCTTTTCCCTGTAAGTCCTCTTAACTTGCAGTAGTTACTAATGGATGGAACAAAGACTTTGGCTCCATCTGCGCTCTGAAAAATATAGGACAAAATAATGTAACCACCATCTTTACTGGAAACGGGTAAGACATCTGGCAAGGGAAGAAATTAGAACAAGACGGACAGGAACAAGGCACAGACAGTTCTTGAACAATGAGTCTCACATATAGAATCTCCTCAGCTGCTGTTTTGGCTGGGCTCTACCTGCTTCCTTGCTCAGGTATGGGAGGATAGCATTTGCAGCTGCCCTGGCACTACAAACCACAGGAAAAGGCACAGGGAAAGGCGGGCATGCATTTTGTCATTGATGAAGGATTCCTGGGGGATGGAAGTAGAGGGGAACCTTCAATACTAATTAAAAAAACAAAAAAAGTAGTCAGGCTCTGTTCAATTGCACTGTGCAGAAGTCACTGTGATTTATGATTTCTGCCTAGATCCAATTGCAGAGAGGAAAAAAAACACCCCTGTGTGTGCCTCTCATACTAAGCATCCATCCCCTGACGTCTGTGCAAGACATGGGAGCAGCCAAGGCTGCCTGCCTTATACAGACAGAATAATACAGGAATTAATTCCTTAGGCAATGGGAAAACACTATACAGAACAATTTCTAAGTAAAAAATTCTGCTTACTCAAGCTGAGCTGCTTAACCAGGTTTCTTGAAAGAATTAAGTAAGCATCTGGAGACAAACATACCCACCAATATCTAGCTGTGCCTGATCCAACACTACTTTGTCTGGGCACAAGTTTGCTTGCTGGCACAGGACAATCTCTCAAGAGCCATTACGTTGATCACCATCAAGTGACCACCATCCAGTGATCACCTCAGTACAGGCACAAAAGTTAAACCTACTTTTGTCATTTATTTTCTAGCTCTTTAACTCTTTTTAAAAAAAAAATACAAGTGATTGAAAGATAGTGGGGAACACAAAAGAACCCAAGAGAACAACAAGTTTTAAGTATCAGCTCCATAAATAGAAAATTCAATTAAAACATCATGCTAGAAAACACTGGAAAGAGAGTCGAGTCTCCTACAAAATTATTTTTCTTCCTTCTATTAAGGCAGAGTGATTATAATTAAAAATAATCCCCTTTATTTCAACAGCTAATTATTACATGTAATAAAAATCTCTTCTTGCACTGTAAGAGACCCAAATGCAAGAACTGAATTCCACCAAGACCATCAACCCAAACATCTTTGCTGTCCTCGGTGCCAGCAGTGCTCTGGATAAACAGGAGTTCGCTATGCTCACTAGTATGTTTCCTACATTGCTAATTCAGGCATCTAAATTTAGATACCAGACTTCAGAAGCAGCTTTCCCCATTCTTTTCAACACCCACAACGAAAAGAAAAAGCACTCGTGCATTAATTCACTATCTTCATACATTTGCAGAACCAAATGGGACATCGGCCTCCACACAATGGAATTAAGTTGCACACACAACCTATCGCAGCACCCACAACCTCTCCTCACCTCCCAAGTCACTGCATGCCAGGCAGCCTGCACTGAGTCCCATTTCTGCCTAACCTTGGCCACAGCTCCCTCAAGTTCCAAATCTAAAAATGCAGAAAAGGACTAGCTTGAATGTTCATTAAGACTTCCAGCTCCACCGACATTGATTAGCAGGCTGTGGATGGAGCACAGCAGTAAAATCTCATCAGTCACTCCGAGGTTTCTGGAGGGTTGATACATTTCAGCTTGAATTCCCCTCCGGTGTCCTCCTCCAGCTGTCAAGCTGCGAGAGCCTGGCACGTATGGATTTTATCTTCTCAACATTGCTAGAAAGAGGTGTGTACAAGTGAAAATGAACAGAGTCTTGTCACGGGGTCTAAGAGTAGGAGATATAAAAGCTCTTATCAATGCTGGAGGTGACTCACTGAATAAAAAAGAAAGAATTGTAAACTGGCTCATCACTGTATCCCTAGACAGGAATTAGAGGCAGCAGCCTCAAGCACTTTCTGTGAGGCAAGGGAAGTTCCATTACCATGTCACTGCCAACTCCTTACAGGATTCAGAGCATCACACAAGCTTCTTACAGCAGCTCTGACAGTTCCCTTGGTGCACCGTGCCTAGGAAATAATTTCCATCCACATTTCAGTTGTAATCCTGAACATTTAGTCTTAGACAAACTGATAGTCTTTTCTCCAGCTGCTCCTCCAAGAATGGATGCTGGTGTATGTTCCTCTCCTTCCATCCTCCCACTACGTCTACGCTTCAGTTCCTAGCTACAGAGAGACTTATGGCACCACTGAGCCTTTCCTCTTTCTTCCACCCATGCAGTTTGGTTCAAACACCATTAATATGAGCGTCAGGAAACTCAAGAACAAGTAGTAGTATTGCAGGTCTCATGCTCATGCTTGTTTAATACCTCTCATTATATCTGAACTTCAAAGGATAAGATATGACACAGGTTCTAACAAATCCTTCCCAAGCGCATCCTCACATCTTTGGTCAATGATCATTGCACCTGCAAGGCTGTGTCTCAGTCTGAGCAAGCCACCAATGAACTACCTGTGAGATGTTCTACACGATGAGAAACTACGTCAGCTCTCACAACAGAACAAAGGAATTTACGTAGTTTATGTTTCAAGCATCCTAAATAACCAGCAGCCTCGGTGTGTTATTTGTCTTTGAATACAAAGATGATAGAAACCTCCCCACTTTGATCTCACTCCATCAAAATGAAAGGGTGACATCAATATTTAGTGAATGACAGGCATACCCTGAGCTAGAAGTGAGATCACAGTCAGCATCACCCAGGCATTAACAGCATCAGAACCTGGCAGTACTGAAACACAGGAACGTGGTCCATCCTGGTGCAAATCTGGAGTGCTACTAAAAGGAGCAAAACAGTCACGGTGAGGTTGGGATGGCCATGTTTGATGGCTTTTATACACTCTGATGGACTTCATATGCAGTCCAAACAATTTCTGTCATCATGAACATGCCTGCTGAACACTTTTCAGCAACAATGGGGGAAAACAACATTTTAGATTCTTTATGATGCATCATCTAATGTATGAAACCAAGATGATAAAACACACTTAAACCTCTCCCTAAAAATAACCACCTGCTGCTATGCTGCACAGTCGGGGACTTGGCTGAAGCACAGGATGAAAGCACCAAAGCTCAGAATTTTATTTATCCCAGTCTCAGGTTGAACATGAGCCCAAAGGCAGCACTGCTGACATCCAAGGAGCCCAGTAATGAACTCTTGGGGAACAGACAGTCAGCTCCACGTGTAAAGATCTACAAGTCCATCTTTTTACAGGTTAAATGTCTAAGATATAAATGTCTAAGATATCCAACAAACAGATAAAGTTTAATTTTAATGAGCTCTTTCTAATCTGTCTAGGCCAGAAAAGTAAACAAAACATCACCAAAAGTGCCATAAAGACCAGTTTTCAATTGTAACTCTTTAATCCCATTGAGCTACACTGAATGTTGAGATTATTTTTAATTGAAACCAACGCTTGACACAAATGAATTCAAATACACTACAAAATTGTATGTGATGACATCAATGAGCATGGAAAACTAATATGAATAAACTAATATTTGAGCTTTATTTTAAAGAGTATTTTTATTTCCATTCACATGAAAAGGCTGCAGTGATCCTGCTGCCAAAAGCACCTGACAGCAGCTGGCCAGAAACAGAGCAAAGCTTATTCTGGACACTGAGTCTAAAATATTTAACTTGGACAACAAAGTTTCAGAGATATCAGCACCAGCCCCCAGATTATTCTGCACGTCCAAAAGTAAATCTCAAAACAAAAAACCTTTCATAGTTTAGAATTTACAAATCACTTCAAGCTCCACATTCAAAATTCCCTTTACCCAACACTTAATCTACTTCCTTGGATATACATAGGCTCAACTGTCACAACTTTTTCTCACCTGTCTGCAACTTTCTTCTAAGCAATCTCCATCCTTCCCTAATAAAACAATTTTTCCGAGTATCCTTAAAGAAAAACAACAAACCAAAACCCAAACATGTAGATGATGACTGTGCCTACACTCAGAGAAAACTGTAGACAGCACATTCTTGGTATAAAATGTACCTCTGACATAAATGCCTTGCGCAACAAAGCTTTCTTTTGAAATTATGACCTACAGGAGCTCCTAGGAAAAAACTGTACCTTTCCACTGGAGGCAATCTGCTTTCGTATTAGTTGAAGAAGAGATGGAGGAGGAGAACAAAAAATTAAATTACAATAGAGTATCTAAACCATCTAGTAGTTTTGAAAAATCGCACCTTCCTCCACACCCCTTGTTGCAGCCCCAGGACAGAAGAGCTCCAGGCTGTCAAGCTCAACACTCACCCACCCAGGGGAGGTTTTGGGAGACAAAACAGAGCTTCTCTTATGTCCTGGTTAATCCCTATGCAAGATCTTCTTTGGGAATCGTTAACATAGAACTGGACAACCCAGTCTAAGAGAAGACAAGGCATGCCACAGCTTGGAGGAAATGAGGAAGGCAGTGTTAGAAGGAGCTTTCGGAAATGAGTATATTTAAATCAAGAAAGAAAATTCAGCTGAAGAAGCTGCTGTGCAGCTCTGAGAGAATTAGTGTGCAATGAGCTCCAAGACGGATTTCATAGGTTGCTGCTCTTTGTGCTGCACACCGAATCACACTTGTCGCTTCAGTCTCTGACAAATCCTCACAGACAAAGTTGCTAAGTCATCCTGCTCTGCAGTGCAACACAATAAAACTTGTCATCTGACCACAGTCATGAACGGGATTACTCCATGACGTTCAGCCCAAAGATACACAAAATAAGCAGAGAGAGGCAAAAAAATTATACACAATACTGCCCAGCTTTGGTCTAGGTTCAGCTGACATTAGGATGAACAGATACGGGTCACAGTCAAGCACTCATGTTCAACCTAGTCATCTCACCTTTTTTAAAGGAGGAATACAGAGTCCTCCTCATGTTTCTTTGCTTTGGCCAAAAAATACAGCAAATTACATTAAATTGCTACAATTCAGCAAATTAGCAGCTGCACTGCACCAGCCTCTGAGCCAAAGACAACACTCCTTTTAAAAAGACACCCACAAAAATATAAATATACATACATGTAAATTTAGGGAGGATAATACCTGTCTCTTACTCCATTTGTGGTGAAACAGGAGCCAAAAGAAGTGGCAAGCTCTACCCATCATTCCCAATGAGCAGGACCAGTCTGTGACAGCAGAGGTGGCTGAAGCAAAGCCATCGGGTTTTAATCGAGTATTGACAGTCAAACTGCAGTGGCAGTTCTCAGATGGAAGTTATGGTACCCCATAAGCACTTCTCCCAAAACACTGCCCACATTTTCTTGCTCTCTTGGATGCTTGTTTTGCCCCAACCAACCCTCACAATGAGCTGAGTGTGAGTAGAAGTCGTCCAAAGACAAACTACTCTTCCAGGACGCTTTAAGGTGTTACCCTACAGCACAATCCTACATTAACTCACTGAGCTCTTGCCTCAGTGCAATTTAGCATGGCACAGACAGCTCAAGAGTCATCCTTGAAGGAAGTGTGTGCTGTGGGAGTGAAACAGAGTCAACAGCATGTACACAATCCTATGAAAAATACGTGTGGGTGAGGTAGCTACCTGGTCTGTCAAGTTTCAAGTCACAGCATGTGTTATTTTCAAACCTAAGTCCAACAACAGTGACTTCCTGAATTGTTTGTAAATACTTAGCTACTCACATGGACACTGAGTTTTAGACCTAAAAAATTGTTTAACTGTTCAACAGGCAGCCATAAACATTGTTTTCATCACGAAAATACTTTGAGTTACCAGGAACACATGTGTGCAGCCCACACTTCCACTAGCCCAAAGATCTGTAGCTCAGCAAGGCTACACCAAGCTGTGCAGCTCTGTACATAGATTTGCCAGCACAAAGCCCTCCGCTGCTAAAGCAACGAGGCCTGGTTTGCTTCCTGGATGGCATCAGGAAGGCAGGAACCAGTCTCTGCTTCTCCCTACCCATGGTCCTGCCTTGACCTTAAGCCAGGATTTATGAAATCCAGCACCATTTATATCAAACCTCAATCCGAGGAAATCTGCTAAAAAACACATCTCAATTTCCTTTATGCAGATATTCTATTAAGAAGAAAACTACATTTATCCTCGCTAGCTGAGGGAGAAAATGGGAGTATCTAGGCCACTGTGCTTTACCATCATTCATGCTAGGATTTACCATGCCTGGAAGCACTCTGATCCAACATGCATCAAAGTGATGTAGCCCCAACACAAAAAGAAGCAAGTAACAGACGCAGTAGCAGTGAGCACTGAAGCAGGTTAACAACTTGCATCTAGTAATGGATCCCTCATTCTATCCTCTTCTTGGCTGAGAAGAATTATGGGCATGGGACAAGTCACTATCAATAATTACTTTAGCCACGTATGTTTAACAATTAACATCTCAGAAAACCACACTCTGCTTCCTTCCTCAACTGTCATCACTCTGCCTCAAATGTAGGCAAAACTGCTCCTCTAAGGGAAAGTCTCCGGCTCTCTGAATTAAACAAAGCCAACCTGAAGAACCACAACACAGAGCCCCACCACATGGCAGCAAGTGCTGCTGGGAAAATCACTTTCCTTCCCCGACACAGACCCGGGCAAACGGTGTTCATGAAGGAGAGGGAGACAAAAATAGCTCACTCAGTTTTTCTCAGTACATGGAATACCCATTACAAAAGTTTACACAGCAACAACAAAACCTGACAAGTTAATAGGCAGCTGCTGCTTGCACAGTCGCAGGAGAGATGGCACATCATTCAGAAATTCCAAAAATCAGAAGCTGTGGTTCTTTCAAGAAGGAAGCTATTGGATCAGTACTTCACGAGGGGTCTGTACATTTCTAGGTACAAAAACCCCCAACAAACAAAGATCTCACAACTCTGCAAATAAAATGGCAGCAGCACTGCTTTGTTACTCCCAAACCCAAAGCCTGTGGAATGGGAAGACTGGTGCTTTGAAGCTGACTACAGTGATAGATGCAAAGACAAAATATCCAGGATGGGAGGGAGGGGGAAACACAAGGGTCTCCCAGCCTAACAGCCAGAATATACTTCTAGCCCAACACCCACATGAGGGCCTCAGCAAGGCACAGAGCTGCGAAGTTTTATCATCCTCACCCTTGTGACGTGTGTAGCACCGGGGTCTCCCTTCAGCCCTGGCAGAGACACTGAGGCCCAGGATGGTCATCCAAGGACATCAAGAGTCATCAGCAAGAGGTTCTCAGCTACTAAGCAAACCAGACTTCCATTACTGAGGCCAGTTATAAAACTTACGCTTGTTGTCAAGAGAACACATGATATTTGGCTTTACTCTGTCAGCAGCACCAAATAATCTGATGGCAATTTGATATTCACAGCCCCAACGGGCTGCTTCAGTTACAGCAACATTAAAAATGCAGCATCCTTAGAGACACGCTGCACAAGCCACCAGCCAACAGGGAGTCTTTTGGGATGGTTTCTCTGCAGAGGGTAAACCTTTCTGCAGAGTGGTGATACCTTATCAGGGATTGCTTCTGGCATGGAAGGCAAACAGAGCAGTGAGGAAATACCAGGTAGGGTTTAAGGGCTGAAGCCAATATCACACACATGGCCGGCCACATCTCCAGACAGGACACTTTCCCTCCTGCAGCAGCCAAGTCCTGGGCACAAACAAATCAAAACAATTTGCTGTCACATCACCCACCCTGGCCCTCTCTTTGGAAAGAGTGGGACTGTTAAGGCTTCGTTCAGCTCCACGGACCCTGCTCCTTCTGCGAGTTACCCAGTGGTGCCAGCCCAGCGAGGGACAAGGCAGCCCGAGGGCACTGCCAGTCCCAGGGCAAAGCCAGGCCCAATCCGTGCCTCCTTTTGTTGACGCCCAGGTCTCACGTGTGAACTCGGGCTTGACTTCACTCAGACTGGCCTTGTCTCTTCCCTTGCTGAGAAGAGCTAGGTATTTCGGATCGGTCACAGAACCATCGACTCGCCCAGGCTGGAGAAGACCTTTAAACTGATCGGTCTGATCTCCGAGCTGAGCTTTGGTTTCTGCCGCCAGGCAGCACCGAGCAGGGCAGGCTTGGGCGAAGCCCAGAGGCTTCGCCTTCCCCAGCGACAACTCGCACAAAGTCAGGTAGTGAGAGACACTGACCTCCAGCCGTCCGGCCCCTGCAGCCAAGCGCCCTTCCCTGCGCGGCACCTCTCACCCTCGCACAGCTGAGCTGTCAAACCTGCTCAGGGTAGGAGCAGAGCCCTGAGACACCCCGGATC
>JAOXOE010031041.1:0-12358 GCA_028565055.1 Phoeniculus purpureus
TGCCAGAGCCCTGGAAGGGGCTGCCCAGGGGGCTTGTGGAGTCTCCTTCTCTGGAGACGTTTAAAACTCACCTGGATGTGTTCCTGCGTTACTTGGTCTAGGGGATCCTGCTGTGGCAGGGAGATTGGACTGGCTGATCTTTCGAGGTCCCTTCCAACTCCTAATGTTCTCTGACTCTGTTTGAACGGGAAGATAACTGGGTTTGGGATGAACAGAGATGCAAAGAGGAATTAAGAACGTGATTACTACAGGCTGTAGCAAAGCCATAAGGTCTCTGGGTAAAGTCTGGGGGTAAATAGAGCTGTTGCTGCAGCACATCTGCTCGGGTGGTGTCACCCAGTCAGTCTGTTTCATCTGTACCGTCAACTATTCCTTATTTGCAGAGAGTTTGACTGTGAGTTGGAGCAGATCTCCTCAGGGATTTGCGAACTGAAGCGCCTCTCCCAGGCACTTGATGATGCCATCAGCCACGAGGAAAGGTAAATCCTGCTGACTGTTCCTCAACTTTTAGCAACAGGTTACCACTAGCTCAGACACTGCCCACTGCAGGCTCAGGAATCCCTGTAACGCAGCATGAAGAACAGGTGCAGACCTTTCTCTGCTGTAATGCAGCAGAGATTCCTGTGCGGATTAGATCTGCAGTTGGACTTGGGCAGCTTCTATCGCCTGTACAGTGCTCTCCTTGTTTTCAGGTTTCTTGCTGTGGAAGCCAGATTTTTCCCAGCAAGAGCATGCCTTTGGCCTTGAGTGAGAACAGGACCTCCCTGCCTCTGCCTAAGAGATGTGTCAGCCCAGGCTAGGGGAGGGCTCTCATTGCACTGACACTGTCACTGAGGTTTGCACATCTGTATCAACCCATTTTATTAGGTAGCAGTATGTTAACAACTAGTCCCCAGTACCCAGAACTCAAAGATTGGTTAATCCCTGAGGCAGGAGGCTGCTGTGTTTGTGAAGGTTGTGGCATTTAAAACCTGCCTGGGCACGTTCCTGTGTGACTTGGTCTAAGGTGATCCTGCTGTGGCAGGGAGATTGGACTGGCTGATCTTTCGAGGTCCCTTCCAATCCCTAATGACTGGATCTAGGGGATCCTGCTATGGCAGGGGGACAGGACTGGATGTTCTTTGGAGGTTCCTTCCAATCCCTAATGTTCTGTGATTCTGTTCTGTGAATCTTGTTATTCATCATTATCCATCAGAAGCTCATTAAATCTCACTCCTAATATTCTCCCATCTGTTAGTGATCTGACAGTTTCTCTCATTGGTAACTGAAGATAGTATCAACCAGGTAAAGTAGTTGTTCACTTACCCTGTCATTCCCTGCATGCACCCACGGGTAGAAAACCTGCTGTTTGCAGAAAGGCTGCTCAGCTCGGTGCTTCTTGATGATCTGGACCCACAGGGTTCTGGCCTCATCGTCACTGTGGCTGCCTGTGCTGCTGCAGGTCACTGGGCTGCTGAAAAACGTCAGAGATTAGCAAAACCTCGTGGGCTTCGACGCAAGCAGCAGCTTTTCTCACCCCTGACCAGAGAAATACTGGTACTAATGTCTTTGTCACTCAGCCTCAGTTTTTTACTGACTACTAATGAAGACCATAGAGCATGAAAGCAAATCCTTGGCCTGAGCCTTTCTTTTCCATCACTAGCAGTGTCTGAGCAGACAAGATGATGCTGTCACAACAGGCTGCCCAGGGGGGTTGCGGAGTCGCCTTCTCTGGAGACATTCCAGCGTGACTGGATCTAGGAGATCCTGCTGTGGCGGGGGGATTGGACTGGGTGATCTTTGGAGGTCCCTTCCAATCCCTAATGACTGGATCTAGGAGATCCTGCTGTGGCGGTGGGATTGGACTGGATGATCTTTGGAGGTCCCTTCCAATCTCTAATAGTCTGTGATTCTGCAATCACAGTAACAGCAGCTGACACCTGTGTTCCTGGCACTTTAAACGCAGCAAAAGGACCTGAACCGGATGGGAGCAGCAAATCTTTGCTCTGAGTTTCTAAACATTAACTTCTAGTGTCAGTTTATTGAGTCACTACCAGGTCAACATCTCGGTTGTGTTCACTGAGGTCTGAACTGGGACCGCCTTAACGATACTGGAATCATTAGAACTCAGTCTTAATGAATTAAATCGGGATGGGCTGCCCAGGGTAGGGGTTGAGTCCCCATCCCTGGATGAGTTTAAAAGTCACTTAGATGTGGTGTTGGGGAATCTGGTTTAGGGGTGACCTTGTAGAGTGGGGTTGACGGTTGGACTCGATGGTCCCAGGGGTCTTTTCCAACCTGAATGGTTCTGTGATTCTGTTGGGAAGGCTCTTTCACTACTGGTTTAGGGTTGACCTTGCAGAGTAGGGTTGATGGTTGGACTCGCTGATCCCAGGGGTCTTTTCCAAACCTGAATGGTTCTGTGATTCTAAGGGCAGCAGTATTGTCTTGCTGGTGTTTAGAACTGTTGGAAAGTGAAAGCGTACAGGGCCAGCTTGTCTTCCTTCCTCTCATCTAACAAACTCTAGCAATCTGCGTGACAAACAGTTCATTAACCTTCCCAACTTCATGCTGCTAACAGGAGTGTTGTTGTTCTTCTGCAGGCAACACGCGATATCCAATTACTGCTACCTAATGGCACGGAACTTACGGTCTGCACATCAATCTCAGAAACTTTCTCAGGCTCTAAGGCGGCGAGCAAAGAGACCCCAGCAAGCACTTGGTACCTAGACAGAGGTGGCTGTAACTACTGTTAGTTTATGAGCACCTCTAGAGCTCTGTGCACGGGAAAGGCTGCGCTCTACAAACTGAACATGCCAGTAATCATGACAAAGCAGCTCAGGACTTCCCTTACTTTCTCTTTTCAAGTGAACAGGAGAATCAGGGTTGTACCCCACAATATGATCTCTTGCTGAGGTGAGGGACCACCTTCAACATGTGACTATCACAAGGCAGTAAGTACTTTGAGACTGATGTTGAACTGATCAGTAGGATCTACAGTGAGAGTGATTAATTTTTATAGCATTTAAGTGGCAGCAGACACAGTGCACACAGTTTATTTACCACTGTCAAATAGTTAATAGAAAAGAAAACATCTCTGCTGCCTGGTAACTTCATTTGGAATCGGAGATTCAGTGGCAATTTGCAGAAGACACTATGTGACTGGATCTAGGGGATCCTACTATAGGGCAGGGGGACTGGACTGGATGATCTTTTGGGGTCCCTTCCAATCCCTAATGTCCTGTGATTCTCTGATAAGGGATCCTGCTGTGGCAGGAGGATTGGACTGGGCGATCTCTCGAGGTCCCTTCTAATCCCTAATGACTGGATCTAGGGGATCCTGCTGTGGCAGGGGGATTTGACTAGATGATTTTCTGAGGTCCTTCCCATCCCTAATGGTCTGTGATTCTGTTAATCATAGAATCACGAATGGCCAGAGCAGGTGCCAAAGGCTCATGAGGAGTGATCCTAGACACCAGTAGCATTTTGACTGCTACCCACCTGCTGTGAGTTTTCCTGTGCGTGTTTTGTGTACTGAAAGCATCAGTCCATTTCAGACAACTCTGGTCTGCTTGTATTGAGAGGAGAAGACCAGTCACACATTCGTGGTTGATGAAATTAGTGGATAATTGAATCCTGACCACAACTGCTATTCCAAGGCAACAGGTTTCTGTGTTGCCTCTCACATCACCAACAAAGGCCACATTAGGACTCTTGTTCACGGCCTTAACAATTGGTATTAGGTTGGCCTAATTAATCCTGTCTTAAGTAGTTCCAGACAAAACAGAGCGACTTCTTTGAGGCAGTTCTTGCTGCTGCTTTAAGTAGGGTCTTTGCAATAAAGTTAAACATTGCTTTTGTGCTACAACCCTTTAGTTACCCGCAGTAGCTTCAAGTTCTTCTTTGCCTGTACTGAAACTACTTCCATAAAGCTTTTGCAAAACTGGGGTCTCGTTACTGAGGTACTTTTTGCATGACTTTTTTAACAGCAAGGAGGGTTTACAACCCACCTAGATGTGCTCCTGTGCGACTTGGTCTGGGTGATCCTGCTGTGGCAGGGGACTGGACTGGATGATCGTTTGAGGTTCTTTCCAATCCTTGGTGTTCTGTGTGAGGGTTGGGGTTTTGTGAAGAGGTGACCTCCAATGTCAGTCTTGTTTCTGATAGTCAGATCTATTAAACAGCTTCTGTTTCCACTGGACGTGTACAATGAGGATCTAATAGAGCCACGAAGATGGTGGAGGGAGGGGAGCTTCTCCCTGCTGAGGAAAGGCTGAGGGAGCTGGGGCTCTTGAGCTGGGAGAAAAGGAGCCTGAGGGGTGATCCCATGAATGTTGATCAATATGTGAAGGGTGGGTGTCAGGAGGATGGGGCCAGGCTCTGCTCAGGGGCATCTAATCATAGGACAAGGGGCAGTGGGCGTGAGCTGGAGCAGAGGAGGTTCCACATCAATGTGAGAAGGAACTTCTTCCCGGTGAGGGTGACAGAGCCCTGGCAGGGGCTGCCCCGGTGGGGGTTGTGGAGTCTCCTTCTCTGGAGATGTTTAAAACCCACCTGGACTGTTCCTGTGTGACTGGATCTAGGGGATCCTGCTGTGGCAGGGGGATTGGACTGGATGATATTTCAAGGTCCCTTCCACTCCCTAACAGTCTGTGATTCTGTGACAAAACGTTGTGCTCTCTGCTCACAACTGAACCTGCTTTGTGACCACAGGCTCTGCTCACAACAGGCAGAGCCAACCACCACCCAGACAGCTTGGGCTACATGGAATTTATACCGTGACTGTAACAGCAACCTCCTTGTGCTCCCTCACTTCGCTTCTCGTGGCCTTTCATGTAATAATGATATCAGCTTACAGACTGGCACTGGAGGATTAAAGGCTACAGATTTATTATCTTTCCCTAAAATGCTATTTTTAGTTTCTAATTACTGATTAAGAACATGAGGGCACAATCTTTGCAGCATCTTCCACACACGCTCGCTGCTGCCTGTGCATCGTGCTACAGTGCACTGCTCTTGCTATCAGATAAACCCGCAGCGATGCGGGTGCTAGGAAACAAAGCCAGCACCTGCTTACTCTTGTTTTCTTTCTCGAAGAGCTGCACTGCAGGCTCTTCTCTAATTGTTGATTGAAGAAACTCCTAAAACAATCAGTTTGAGGTAGTAAACACGACTGTTTTCTTCAACATTAATGTTTCTTTCTCCTTTCCCCAGGTAGTTCAGTGATAGCTGTGAAAGGTGTCTGCTGTGAACTGCAACAGTCAGAGGCTACTGGGGTTCTGACTACAGAGAGACTCAAGGTTTGGGGGTATCTACCCATTTGACCCCTCAAAGACCTGGTTTGGTTGTTGTGGATTTAGTCCATCATTTAATGAAGTAAGTCTCTGCATCAGCTGCCAGGGAAGGGAAGGAAAATGGGGGCAGAACAGTGAAACACTATTCTGGTTCTTAATCTTTAGAACTTTTTCCCTTTGATGCTGCTTCAGCTCCCACAGAGTGCACTGCAGCTACAACGAGCACCACAGCTACTCCAGTGCCAACAACAACTACCGCAGCTACACAGCCGGACACCATGGCTGCTCCCTGCTCGATGCACACCGGTACAGGTTGTGGCTGTGAGGAGGAAGAAGCAAACAGCACAGTAACATCACCCAGTGCCTGATGATCCATGAGAGGGTCCTTACAAAGCAGACTCACTGAATGGATCTACCTTGTTGATGTTTGATTTGTTGTTGAGTCTGCTGCCTTTTCAGTTATAGCTCAAGCGTGGATTTGTCTGCTGAGGGTTGTGCCGTAGATGTTTCCGAGTGGCTCTCTCTAGCACATGTGAGCCAGGTGGTGCCTGCAGCTCTGCTCTGGAGAGCCTGTCTGCCCAGAGTCTTCTGGGCTATCGTCCCCACAGCCTTGGGTCTTAAAGCTCAGACTCGTCTCCTTAGGGACTGGTGATAGGAGCAGAAGAAATGGGGTTAGGTTGTGTCAGGGGAGGGTCAGGCTGGATCTTAGGGAAAACTTCCCAGAAAGAGTGGGGAGGCCTTGGAACAGGGGCTGCCCAGGGACGGGATGGAGGCACCGTCCCTGGAGGGGTTCAACAGCTGGCCAGCCAGGGTGTTTGGGGAGACGGGGTAGTGGTTGGGTGGATGATTGGACTTGATTTTGAGGGCCTTCTCCACATTTGAAGATTCTATGATTTGATAATTCTCACATCTCCATTGCACTGGGTTTGATGGTAGCTGCTTTCCTGAGCTGTGCCGGTTGCCTCTGTGTTTCTTTGGGCTGCGATGGGCTGCAGCAACAGTTGTTTTTCATCTATCATACTGTGGATGAAGAGGTGAGGGTCCCTTGTTGTTTGTATCTTGCAGGTGGGACCAGAGCCTCACTGTGTCAACCTGTAAAGGGCAGAGGCAGGGCAGGTGAGAGATCAAGGGAAAGGGGAGGGAGAACTGCTGCAGGGCTGCAGCCATGGACCTAGGCTGGAGAAGGCCCAGGGGTGGCACCTGCTGTTGGAAGGGATGAGGCTGTGATTCTGTGAACCCAAGTTGATTTCTAGATGAACCTCACAACCAAACCCTAGCTAACAGTATCTAATCATCAGTGAAATCTGTATAACCATTAGCAACCATTAATAACTGCCACCATCCAGCCAAGGAGAAACCCCAGATAAGAAAGAAGCACCTGATGGAGCACGATGGTACCAAGCTGATCTCTGTTGTCTGACACACACCTATTGGTCCCATAAGCCCATTAAGTAACTTCCTAAGACTCCAGGTCAGAGAGCAGGGACCCTTTCTTTGTCCCCATTTCCCTTGGAGCCCTTATTCCTGGTTTCTCCTAGTAACTATTGCTTCTGCTGCTAAGAAATCCACCTTCTGCAGTGCACCCTGTGCTACAATCCTAGTTCTGGAACATGGGGTGTCCTGTCAGGCACTTTACTGTGCAAGACAGTACTGTGCAGCATGAGCCCAGATCCTGAGACTCCCTTTCTCTGTGTCACACTCACTGCATCCTTCTCCAGCCATGCCCCTCGAGGGACTGTGGTACCAGGGATCTGGGCTCCTCGCTCGCTTTGTACTTAAAGTAGGACTCAGTCACACGTCTCACAAGAGTCTCACCCAACCCCCAAGGCAATGCTTCATCACGTTTGATTTTTCTTACCTTGGTCTGTGCCCAGTTACTGGGTCTGATGTTCAAAGCCACAGTGCAGCACACGGCCTCCTTCTGTACTTTCTTTTGTGTCTTTCTACCCAGCTGTAGGAAAACTCCACCTTGGTAAAGTCATTGAATCATAGACTGGTTGGAAGGGACCTCCAAAGGGCAGCCAGTCCAACCCCTCCCCTGCAGTGAGCAGGGACAGCCTCGACCAGAGCAGGTTGCTCAGAGCCTTGTCCAGCCTCTTCTTGAAGATCTCCAGGGATGGGGCCTCAACTCCATCCCTGGGCAACCTGTTCCAGTGCTCAACCCCTTCCTGCTGAAGAGCTTCTTCCTAACAGCCCATTTCAGTCTGCTCTTCTCTACTGTGAAACCACTGCCCCTCGTCCTGTCACTCCAGCCCTTTGTCAACAGCCCATGTGCACCCTCCTTGTAGCCCCCTTCAAGAACTAGAAGGTTGTTATGAGGTCCCCTTGGAGCCTTCTCTTCTCCAGGCTCCTTCAACGTGTCTTGGCAGCAGAGGGGCTCCAGCGCCCCGCTCATTGCCGTGTGGTCGCGGTTGCAGCGGCGGGGGCGCCCCCTGGTGGCTGCTCTGCGGACTCGCGCCCAGCCAATCCGACGGGAGGCGGCACCGAGTCTCATTTCCCAGCCCGCTTGAACCGCTGCCGCTGCCACGTTTGCTGGGGGCTTCGGGCTCAGAGCCGGTCCAACCCGTCCTGTTCCGATTAGCTTCGAGAATAGGTTTTCATAATAAACCGGTTCTTCCTCGGAGAGTTTAAGCATTTTTGTCACGACTGCAGGAATTCTCTCCCTGCCTCGGGCACAGGGGAGGGCTCCCCTCGATCACTGGGGGTGGCACTGGACCACTCACTTCAAGAAAGAGATGGAGGGGCTGGAGCGGGTCCAGAGGAGCAACGAGGCTGGGGAAGGGACTGGAGGGAGAGGCTGATGGGAAGAGGTTGAGGGAGCTGGGGGTGTTGAGCCTGGAGAAGAGACTCAGGGGGGACCTTCTCCCTCTCTCCAGCTCCCTGAAGGGAGGATGCAGCCAGGACAAGAGAGCAGGGGTTGAAGCTGCCCGGGGAGGGTTAGGCTGGATATCAGGAAGCCCTTCCTCAGGGAAAGGGTGATCAGAGCCTGGACTGGACTGCCCAGGGCAGTGGTGGAGTCCCCATCCCTGGAGGTGTTGGAGGCCAGCCTGGCTGTGGCCCATAGCCTGGTCTGGCTACTGGGGTGATGTGAGCTCCTGGGCTGAGCTGGCTGAGCTCAGGGGGCTTCTCCAGCCTCATCATTCTGGGGTTCTGTGAACCCACCACCCGGCTCTGCTCTCCACATCGTCTCCCTGGGCCTGGGGGGCTATGAATTGCTTTATGCCCTGAGCCCAGGCAGTGAGGGCTTCCTGCACAAGCAGGGCTCCGCTGTGGGGGCACCTGCTGGCACCAGCTCGGGCACCTGCCTGGGCAGCTGGGCTGTATTTGCAGGGCAAAGGATCTCAGCGGGGGCGGCTGGGCTGCTCCTGCTCGAGACCCCCCAGCCACCCGGCTCCCTGGGCCAGCAGCGGCGAGACCTGTAGCCATCAGGCCACCAGGTGGCAGCAGGCACCCGCGGAAAGGCGACACCCCCCCACCTAGGTACCCTGCACCCACCCGGGCACCCCTCCCTTACCTCCAGCCCTGCAGAGTGGAGCGGGTCCACCTTTGGCACCGAGACCTCACTGGGCTAATGATGGTCCTTTGGCTAATGAAGGTCCCTTGGCTAACCAGGGTCCTTTGGCGAATGTGGCTCTCAACATGGGAGTCCCGATGGGGTCCTACCAGGACAGAGCAGAGCTGTAGGAGAATTCCTCGACCTGCTGGTTGCCTTTCATGCCCTCTAGGAGACCAGTGACCTTGCTGGCCATGAAGGACCGTTGCTGGCTCATGGGGAACCTGCTGGTTGCCTTTTGTGCCCCCCAGGATACCAGTGACCTTGCTGGCCATGAAGGACCATTGCTGGCTCATGGGGAACCTGCTGTCCACCAGCACACCCAGGCTCTGCCCAGAGCTGCAAGCCGCTCTCCCCAGCCTGTACTGGCACGGGAGTTTACTCCTGGCCAGGGGCAGGACCCTACCCTTGCCCCGCTTGAACCTCACTTGGTTCCTGTGCAGCAGGTTTAGGTTTGCCCTGGACAGCAGGGCAGCCTGGCAGGGTGTCAGCCGCTGCTCCCAGGTTGGTATCATCAGCAAACCGGCTGAAGGGGCGCTCTGACCCTTCGCCCAGGTCAGTGAACAGACTAGACCCAGTATCAACCCTCAGGCAACACCGCTGGCCGCAGAGCTCCAACCTGCATCGGACCGTGTGTTGCCGATCGCGGCCCTCGGAGTCCTGCGGTTCAGCCAGTTCGCAGCCCACCTCGACCCACCTTATTCCCAGAACCGCTGCCATCACCCGCAGCTCTCTCTCGCACAGCCCCGGGAGATGCATCTAGAGCAGCCCTTCAGCCGTGGCAGCAGAGTGGGGAGCTGCCTCTGCCTGCTGCTTCGACCCCCTGCTCAGCACCTGCGTTATCTAGTAGCCACGGCAGAGCATTTAAATGCCACTCCGCTAACGGGCACAGGGTGTCTGCCGAGGGGTGAGCTGGGCGAGAGGCAGGAGCAAACCGGCATCGATTGCTGCCCAATTATCGCCCGTATCGAGGCAGTGCAGCTAAAGGATGAGGACACATTTCCAATACCCTGCCAGACACCGGCCCGTCGGCTCGGGCCGACACGCACGCGAGCGCTCGGTGTCTGCACATGCGTCCGGCGTGCGCCCGCAGCTCACGCGTGGGCACGCAGGCACGCACGCGTGGCCGCCTGGGCTCGCCAGCCTCTGCTGGGCTTGTTTTCCCTGCGGAGTTAATCTCCCCAGCCCGCTTCATTTTCCTGCGGTTCCATCTGTCTCTTGTGGAGTGTGGGGAGGGTGAGTGGCTCAAAGCCTTGCCTGGGGCTCTGGCCCAAAGAGGAGCCACCAGCATGGGCGGCTGGCCCGCTTCACATCCTCCAAGTCCTCCACGAAACATTTTCCCCTTCCAACTTTCCATCTCTCTAAACAGGTAGCCGCTGGCTCCAACCCTGCTGTGCCCCAGGGCTCTTGGAAGCTCCACCTGGGTGTTTGCCCTGCAGGTATTTGGTTCCTTACCTCTTGCAGGATGAGCCTTGGGGTCACACAGCCCTGACACTGCATCCTGGCAGAGATGCCTGCAGGGACCAGCCCCAGGCTCAACATGTGTGCCCACGAGCAACACTCACAGCCTGGGGCTGGGAGACAAGGCAGGAGCTTTGCGTGTGGCCTTCAGCACGGGGAGGGTCCGATGCCTCCATCCCCAAAGGCAAACCCACAGCCAAGATTGATACCCAGCTGAGATGATGCCAATCCTCCCCATGTCAGCCTTGTCCCCGGGTACCTGCTGTTTACCGGCAGCACCTCCAGCAGCCACCCCTGGAGATGATGGTCCCCGAGTGGTGGGACAGGGAAAGAGACCTGGGGGTGCTCGTGGATGCAGAGCTGTCCATGAGCCACCTGCGAGCAATTGCAGCCCAGAAATCAACTGCATCCAGGGTGGCATCAAAAGCAGCGTGGCCAGCAGGTCAGGAGAGGGAATTCAACCCTGCCTCCTCTGCCCTGCCCTGGGGAGACCTCACCTGGAGTCCTGCATCCAGCTCTGGAGCTCACATCACAAGGAGGATGTGGAGCTGGTGGAGTGGGTCCAGAGGAGGCCTCGAGGATGCTCAGAGGGCTGGACCCCCTCTGCTCTGGGGACAGGCTGAGAGAGCTGGTGGAGTGAGTCCAGAGGAGGCCATGAGGATGCTCAGAGGGCTGGAGCCCCTCTGCTTCAGGGACAGGCTGAGAGAGCTGGGGTTGCTCAGCCTGGAGAGGAAAAGGCTCTGGGGGGACCTCAGAGCAGCTTCCAGTACCTGACAGGGGCTGTCAGGGGGCTGCTCCCAAGGGCAGGGAACGACAGAACAAGGGGTCCTGGTTTGAAGCTGGAAAAGGGCAGAGTGAGGCAGGACAGGATGAACAAGCTGAGGGAGGGGAATCCCAGGAACAGGCTTCCTGGAGAGGGGGTAGAAGCCCCATCCCTGGAGCCATCCAAATTCAGGCTGGCTGGAGCTCTGGGCAACCCGGTCAGGTGAATGCTGGCCCTGCTTGGTGTAGAGTTGCCCTTTGGAGGTGTCTTCCAACCCAACACACTCCATGATTCTGTGTGACCACTGAGCCATTGACCACTACCCTCCGGATGTGACCGTCCAGAGCCATCACACAGCCCTCACGCTTTTGCAGAGACGGGATGTGGTGGTGGCCAGTGCCGAGCGCCCTCCAGAAGCCCAGCGAGGCGACAGCCGCCCCTCATCCTTGCGCAGGTAGCACATTAACCCAGTGCTGCGCCAGCGGCCGGCCGCAGCCCCCTGCGCTCCCTGACACACATCTGGGCCAGAGCAGAGGTGGAGGGTGGGTTGGGGGAGCACAACATCCTTTTAACGGGCTCCGTGGGCTAGCAACCCCCTCGCAATTAGCACCTTCTCCTTGCCCGGCGCGCACAAAGGGCTCTCCGGGACGCCGGGCTCGGTTCCGACAAACCCGCCGCGGCCGCGGGAGCCGGGAGGAAAGGAGGGATGCGGGAGCCCTTTCAGACGCCGCGATTTGGTTGCAAACTGCTTAATTTCCTGAGCAGAGGGATCTTTTGGTGGCTGTTGTTGTCGTTCGGATGGGAGGACGGCACTTTTTTGGCGCCGTGCGATCCCGAGGCTATTCAGCCGTCGCCACAGCAACCAGCTCCATCAATGGCCGTCCAAGATTGCGGGTGATTAGAGACAACATGTAAAAGGTGGAAGACGCTGGGCACCTCGCAAGCCTCATCTTCCCAAATGGCTTGAATTATCCTCATTATTTCTCCCCGGCCAATTCTGTCCTCAGTCCGCGGGAGACATCGCTGTTATATAAACACGGAAAGAGCCGAGTTATGAGAGCGGGTGAAGGAGAAGGGAACGGTCCCTTCTGGTGGGGCCTGACCTGGAAAGCTCATGGCTTGGGGGATCACAGAGTCACAGAGCATTAGGGGTTGGAAGGGACCTCGAGAGATCAGCCAGTCCTGTCCCCCTGCCACAGCAGGATCCCCTAGATCCAGTCATTAGGGAGCAGAAGGGACCTCCAAAGACCATCCAGTCCAATCCCCCTGCCACAGCAGGATCCCCTAGATCCAGTCATTAGGGGTTGG
>JAOXOE010031042.1:0-12358 GCA_028565055.1 Phoeniculus purpureus
TTGAGCTGTGTGGTGGGGGTTGGACTTGATGATCTATTAGGTCCCTTCCAACCCTGGTAATACTATGATACTATGATCTTTAGGAGCTAACGGAGCTCTTTTAAATGAAATAGCTACTGAGGAAGATCCTGACAATTAGGTCGCTCAGGTCAAAACTAAAACGTAATATCCATTAATGTAGTTTATCTCAAGTCTCTTTCCTTTAGTAGAATTGAAGTTCTTCAAGATGCTTCTGTTTATGTCAAAGTTTTGGATAGAGTGGGAAAAACTTTAAATATAGCTTTTGAAACTCACTAGTAAAGGACTGATGACTTAAAATGTATGAGACTTTATCTAGACCTTGTCCAAGTCCATAGGATAGTCTTTTTCACATATGGAGGCACGTGAGGCCTTAAATCAAACTGATGAGCTTGCAGGAAGCTTCATCCAAACCCACAGTAAATTATGAAGAAATTTCTGAATGAGATCAGGGGAGAAAAAGAAACAGCAGTCTCTCCTCTGGGATTCTTGAGGTCCCACAAGCCTTTAGTGTTTCTGGAAGAGCAAGAGGTCAGAGACCTACTTGATGAGAATCAAAAGAATAATGTTAAAAATACACAAGCCTCTGAGAGAGCTGCTTGCATTAGCATGATTATTTAGACTGAAAAAAAGGTCTTCATTTAGGCTGTCTTTGGGAGGCCCAGAGTGCCTGCTGCAAGTCCTGAAAAAGGAAATTCCAACCAGCACAGAGATCACTCCTTTTCCTGTTACCCACAAGTCACTCACATGTAGCCAAGGCTTTGGAGGCTTCAAGACTCTCTCACTTACAGCTTTTTAAAGTAAAGAAAGGAGTTGTCATAAACAAGTGTCATTTCTGAAAGAAAAGACCAAACTGGCCTTCTGAGGCATTACTGACAACTATAATAACCTACCTGGCAGAAGACAACCAGAAGAAACTAGATCTGAAACTGGCAGAGACTGTAAGATTAGTCCTGTTTCAGCATATGACATTTAATAAGGGAATGAAAACAGTAAACCTCATCTTGTCTTTAATACTTCTATAGTCTGCATGCTGAAAGAGGAGAAATTCTGCCATAGTTCGTAAAGTTTTATGTCATTCTCTGCTGGAGTTTGAAAATTCCCAGAGTTTTCAGATGTTCAGATTTGTGCTTTCATGAAGAAAAAGGTGCATTTTGCTTTAAGAGAGATGTCCCAGGTGCCTGCCCTGGGTGGGGGAGTGGGCTAGGTGACAAGATAAAAGGGGCTGATCATTGTGGCCCTGCCTCTTTTGGCTGGGGTCTTCCTTCAGCACCTGGCTCCAGCACTGGGCTGGGCTTCAGCTTCAGCACCCACCCTGCTCTTCCCAGGTTCATGGGGGAAGACAGGTAGGGGTGGCTTGTGGCTGCTTGCTGCTGCCGGGGAGGTGGTTTGGCTCTGGCCCCAGCCCTGACCCTGGCCTCAGCCCTAACCCCAGCTCTTGGCCCTGGCTCTGACCAGGACCGATCCCAGTTTCAAGCCAGCCCAGCTCCAGGCTGGCACCGCAGACCAGAGAAGCAAGAACTTAGTGTTGATCTTCCCCCGGCACGGAGCAGCCATGGTGACCCATGGTGAGCTGAAGGATTCTTCCCTTTCGCCCTGTAGCTGAGGCAGGAGTAGAAGGGAGACATGAGGGTCATGGAACCCTCTTGGCCACGTTTGCAAAGTGGGGAGGCCCCTGCTGGCATGGCCATGTGGTCGGTCTCTGTCTTGAATCCCGCACGTGGCCGAGGCCATGCGGCCGTCATCACCATCTTAGAAAAAACTGATGAGCAGGAAGAGAGACTGTTTGTCATTTCTGCCACTGAGAAAAGCTGGGGATGCTCAAGTATTGGGGAGAGAAGGAGCCTTAAGACAGGCATCTGAGAATTCCTTTGTGCTTAGCTGAAGAAAGCAGAATGATTTGAGAATCCATAAACCTTGGGCATGGAAGACAGAGACTGGGCCTGTTTGAAAGTATGTCTCCTCTATCAAGGGATGCAGTTCAGGTGCTGAGGAATCAGTGTTGTGCTGGATAAGCTGTGCTGAAAACTGAATTGTTCGCCGGTCTGGATGGCTGAGAGTTCGGTATTTGCAGGCAAGAGTGGCGACACATGAAGAATAGAGAGGGTGGTGATACCCATCTCTACTTGACTGACATGTTCTTTCCCCAGGTCTCTAATGTAAAAAAACCAAGGACCAATAAGATAGCGATCTCTCATTGTACTTTTCTCAGAAAATGTGACGGCATTTGTGACACAGATTCTAGTTTGTGTGCACTAACTTGATTAACCTTTTCTTCTTTTCTGTATATAGTTACAGAGTAAATAAACTTTTTCCATTTTCCCTAAGCTATCCATTGTCTGGCAAATTCTATCAGAGATCTCATCGAGATCTAACTGCTTTGTTTATCTTTAATTGCGGTCTTGAACCCAGCACAATGGTGGAAAGATACTGAACTTGCAGGCTATTTCTGAACAGCCTGTAATGCAAATTTTAACAAACCAAACAAAAACAAAAAAAAACCTAGTATGCAACTTTGTTCTGCAGACAAGAGTAGTTACACCATAGCTTAACCAGTGAAAAGAAAATGAATATATGAACTGGACAAAAATAAGGACATAGTTCCAAGAATAAAGACTTCATAGGAGATGTCTCAAGGTGACATAATGTCACCATGTTTCTGTGAAGTCACATTAACATTACTCTTATTTTAACAGTAAAAGGTGGCCACACTTTATCCTGATACGTGTTTTACTAAAGTGGCGACTTTATGCAGTCAGAAAAAAACTTAGCTTCAATTTGAGCTAAAGATGGATCTGACCTGGTGACCAGTAAGATAAAGGAAGGGTCCCTTGCACTCACTCAGACCAAAGCTTTTCCTGAAATTCTGCACACCTACTGTTAAAGGTGTCAGTATGAACAATTTGTCTCCATAAAAGAGTAAATAACAAGCTTCTTTTCAAGAATTTAAAATCTATTTATCTAACAAACTTTGGCAGAAAAGAGAGGTGACTTTAACTGCATTGCTCTTCAAACCACTCCAATTCTTCCTTCTTGCACCTCTGAAAACGGCCTGTTAAATTTGCTCCTGTTAAATCTATCACCCAGCTGAGTGCAAGAAGCAGATTAGATCAAAGACATGGAACAAAGACACAAGTACAATATAACATCATAGAAGTACCTGAAACAGTAACACACTCAAAGTAACTGAAATTAACTGTGTAACTGTGGAATTAAATGAAATCATGTTTTACTGTGGTACTCTGACACAACTTTACCTGTTCTCATCTTTCTCTTGAATTTTTAGTAAGTATCTATTTATTAGTTTCTCTTTAATTTTTAGTAAGGATCTTTCTCCTTACTCTTATTCCATCTTCTGGAGTCTCTGCCTAATTAAAAGCAAAAAACAATCTCTTGAGAGCTACTACAAAAGCATTTTGGAGGCTTTCCTCCACTCACCATCTTTTAAGCCACGGAACAGGTTAAAAATAATGCTGTAGAATAAACATCTTCGTTCCAATTACTTAAAGACTGTGTGAGAGCATCCACTGTGTTACTATAGACACACTAGACACATCACAGTCATCTTCATACACTGACAATATTTAGGATCAACATGAAACATACACGTACTCAGCGTATTATCGTAAATAACAGGTATTTAAGCCCAGCTACAAGTATTTCACACTGCACAGAATCAAGGCCGTGCTTTTATTTAAAAAGGGAGACTCTACTAGACATTGACATCTTATTTCAAATGGCTCAGGCAAATTCTTTTTCCCATCGCAATCTGATTGTTTTCAGAGACAAACAAGAGTTTAAATACGTCTTTTATTCCAGAATAAGTGGAATAAAGTGGGGAACAAATGTTACAAAATGCTCCTTAAAATATGTCACTTCAGTTAGAATTCATCTATTCAGTGATTCTAAAACTTTAAAAGAATTTCATTTGCAACAAAACTTGAATTTCAGCTAGGATTTCCTCAAAAGTAGCTTTACAGTTACTCTCCAGTAAGGCAGCCTGAATTTCTATCTTGCATTTAACACACCAAGCACCAAAATTAAAGTATTATGCCTAGAAAAGTTTTGTCCTTCTGAGAAAGTCTTAATATTACTTTCTTAAACAACTGCTGCCACGACTAACAAGCAAGGAGATGCAGATGTTGCCAGAAGCCAAGAACTCGGTTTAATTCCATTTCAGAGAGATGACTAACATCCAACTAAGGGGCAGGCTCCCTCCTACCAACAAAACCTGATTGATTTTGAAACATCAGCTATCCTGCTAATGCTGTACCAAAATGTCACTATGCAAATACTCTGCAGCTAGGGAACTTGCAATAAGAGAAGAGTGTTTGCATGCCAGAACACTGCTGTACCTAGACAGTTGACATTTTAGCACTGATCAATTTTCTTTGGAAAAAAGTAGTCATTTAACCTTTCACAGCTTGTTGCAAATCTCATGTGTTGGAGACAATTAACAAGTAATTTTTGCCAAGGCATTTTTCAGCCATTAGAAGGTATTTCAGCAGCACTTACACTGAAATATGTTCAATATAAAATAAAATACACAATTATTACATTTATCACATACAATTTATAAGACAAAACAAATCATTTAAGCAAAATGGTTTTAGTATTACCAAATTCTTTTCTTTTTGCAATGGGCCAATATAATTTAATACATAAAACATTTTGATTATTTTCATATAGCACCACCAAATACGGAAGAAGCAAGTCAATAGCTTTCAGGTTTTTTTAGATTACAAAGAGGGCACAGTAGTTACCAACGTTGCTTAAATGTCGTATCTAACAACCTAAAAAAGCTATATACATATAAAATTATTTTTTTATATATATATATATATATATATATATGGGGTTTATATTTAGTCAATTAATTCAAAATGCCAAAGGACAAATCTTCCACTGCAGAAGTAAAAAACAATCATAAAGAAGTTCCTTGCTAGTGTGTCCTAGATATTTTCCCAATACTGTAGGAACTTTGCAGAAACTAAATTCCAGTAATTTCAGCTCAGCATTTGTCAAGTGCATTCAGAAAACTAATTAATGTTTTCCTGAGGCACTGGCTTCTGAAATGCCTAGCTTTCATATTCACATTGAGGTATAAGTAACATCTGGGTTGAAGACTAATATTTAGTCTTTAAAGTGAATTTTTTCAATAATAAACCTTGTTTAATTAGTATGTTAACTGTTGCTGGGGTTTGCATCATTATCAGTTCTGCACATACTCATTTCACTTACATGCTAGGATGGAAGTATGTAAATGAACTCACCACTTCTCTTCTTTGCATTTTAACATAGAGCTAAAGTTGATGGTTACTAAGATGCTCATTAGATAGTTTCCCCCAAAACAGACAATTTCTTATTTAACAGTGTGCAGTGTCTTTCAGGCTTTAATTTTACATAGACTGAAGTAGCCACTTAGGAATTCAACTTGCCAGCAAAATCCCAATCTTCTGTTAACTAAGACCACTTCCCATTACTGTGAAGGTTCCTCACTGATCTTTATTAGCCGGTTAACTACTGACTTATCCTTTACAGAGGACTTTCACAATATTTATATTTAGTTCTCCATCTGGTGTTGTACCTAGTTATAAATACCTGGTAATTTTTAAAGTAACTTAGGAGTATACTGGAACACGTCTTCAGAGCATGCCTGGGAAATGAAATTGTCTTTCACTGCCAAATTCTGACACACCTAAATACTTTCTCATCTAGTCAATGCTCCTTACTGTTCTTGGGCTGCATGCGTCTTTTGTTTCTTCTTCCAGCACTATTTATGAACTAAAGCTTCAGGAAGTTCTTTCTCTCAGGTTCACACACTCAGTATTTATTGCAGTACTCCAAGGTAACCTGGAATCTTCTTCAGTTGAGCTATACACTAGCTTGTCTCAACACAGTGTTACTGAAGGTTGGTCAGACAGCAGTGATTTCCCCGAGGTTTTAACTTTTTGAAGTTTTCCCCCCTCCCCTTCATTCATGAGAAGGAAATGAAGAAAACCAACATTTTTGCGTAATTGGGTAGAAGGTAATAGTATTCCTGTTTTCTAAACAAGTACTACCTCCTCTCAGGATCCTCAAAAGTCTATATTTTCATGTGCAATACCACGAAATTTTACTCATTATTGCTTTCAGAGAAGATAATTAACAAAAATCTTAAAAAACCATGATTCCAGCAACCAGAATTCCTTCTCAGAGCTGATACTGCCCAGGGCTATGTTCCTATTCAGTCACCTTGTCAAATCTTTTTATAATGAGAGTTCTTCCTTGAGAAAGTTATTATACAGCTTCAAATAAGTTTAAGAAATCCTTAAGGACTTGATCTTAAGTGAAAATAAACACAGAAAAGACTTATATTACAACAGTTTGTGTGATTTCAGTCTCTTACGTTTTGAATTTCAGTGGTTTATTCTCTCAATGTGTGGTACCACTTGGAAATATTGTTCCACTAAGCATCTTCTAAATGTAAAAAGGTATTTGGAATACTTTTGCTCAGCTATGCATATTTTACAATTTTTGTTCTTTTTAAGAAGCAAAATCAAATCCACCAAGCTTTGAAAGAGTTTCAAGCCTTGGCCTTAGCTTCCCACATGTTCAAGCACCAGTGATTACATCCTTATCTTCAATGAATTGAGCTAAAACATGACAAGCACTCACATTTCATGCTGCTAAACACCAGCATTAATCTGAACCTACACTACATAATCTCAACTTTCAGCGAGCAGCAGCAGCAATGACATTGCTCAAATAGAAGAGTCAATGTTTAAATGTTTTCTCTCCAAAACAGAAAAGGACACTCACTTTAAATAAAAACAAGAGTAAATACAACAACACACAACTTTTCTTATTCCCTTTTTTACAGCGTTGCTTATTTTTGCAATTACCACCAATACTTCACTTCTGAACACACACACATGCTGACATGAGACAACCACCCCCAGTGCCCAAGTTCATGTAGCAGAAAACAAGTCTTCAAAAAACTACTCAATTATAAAACTTAACATTGTTTCTGTAGAACTTAACTGTTAACACAGAAGGACTTCCACTTGACCTGTTAAGACCTGAGGCTTCCTGCTTCTAAATAAAAGCAAGTTGATAAATTCAAGGCAAAGCTACAAAGGCTTCAAAGACTAGTGATGTTCTCCTTCCCAGCCCATCACGGGCAGGCTGCTGCCATGTCCTGATTCTAGCCCAAACAATGCCGACCACAGGTCTTCCATACAGACACGCTGTGCAGACACTACTTGCCACCGGAACATGAACACAAAAAGCAGTACTACTAACGCACACCAAAAGCACACATATAAAATACATAAATTATCTCATCTGTTAGAATTAGAGAATGGTTTGAGTTGGAAGGGACCTTTATAGGTCATCTAGCCCAATTCCCCTCCCCTGCAGTGAACAGAGACATCTTCAACTAGATCAGATCGCTCAGAGCCCCATTCAATCCCATCTTGAACATCTCCAGCAATAGGGTGTCTACAATCTGTCTGGGTAACCTGTGCCAGTGTTTCACTATCTTCATTACAAAAAAAATTCTTCCTAAGATCTAACTGAAGTCTCCCCTCCATTTGTTTAAAATCATCACCCCTTGTCCTGTCACAACAGGCCTTGCTAAAGAGACTGTCCTCATCTTTCTGATAAGCACCCTTTAAGTACTGAAAGGCCACAAAAATGTCTCTCCTCCAGGTTGAACAACCCCAACTCTAAGGCTGTCCTCATAGCCTAGGTGTTCCAGCCCTTTGATCATTTCATGGTCCTCCTCTGGACCTCTTCTACCAAATTTGTGTCTTTCTTGTGCTGAATACTGGACCCAGCACTCCAGGTGAGGTCTGGTCTCACCAAAACAGAGTAGAAGGGAAGAATCATCTCCCTTGACTTGCTGACCAAGCTACTTGATGCAGCCCAGGATATGGTTGGCCTTCTAGGCTGCAAGTGCACACAGGCAGTTCATGTCCAGCTTTTAATCCACCAGTAACCCTGAGTCTTTCTCTGCAAGGCTGCTCTCAATCCCATCATTCCTAAGCCTGTCTTGACACCAGGGATTGCCCTGACCCAAGTGCAGGACCTTGCACTTGATCTTGTTGAACTTCATGAGTTTCACACACACCCACTTCTCAACTTGCCCAGATCCCTCTGGATAGCATCCTGTCTCTCAGGGTGTCAACACCACTCAGTTTGCCCATACATATTGGCTGATCTCATGCACATGAGCTTCTCGCTGGTGGTCACAAACTGTGGTCTTCATAGCTGCCTTTCTCTCCCTCTGGAACCCGGTTTGGATGCCAGCCCCTCCAGTCACCAAATCCCAAACCCTTAACTCTCTCCAGTATCCTGCTCCCACGCTTAAAGGCAGTGGCTCTCAGACCTCTGAAGCTACCCACCACCTACTCTAAATTGAAGTTCACCAGTCCTGCACACACAGAACAAAAAGAACCCTCAACAACAACCAAAAAACCCAGGACTATTTAGCAACACTGATTTTCCTATTAAATTATTACTGTGGTGATAAGGCATCGGGCAGAATGTTTATTCTCTTACACTTCCTCTACTTGCCTTTGGGTCTTCGGCTAGATGATCCATAAGAACTTTTACACAATCCTACAAGTCCTCTCAGATATCCCATCGCATGTTGTTTTCTATGAGACACATATAATCTTGTTTCCTTCAAGTCTTTCAGCTGCTCCTTCAACTAGTAGTTCGATAGCTTTCGTCTTTGGTATCTTTCCATCTGTCATTCTTCTCAGTCTGTGTATCTGAGTGTCTAATTTATTACTTGTCCAGTATTTTGTTCTAGTTTTTCATGCTGACAGTCATTCACTGAATCACAGAATCATTCAGGCTGGAAGAGACTTCCAAGATCCTCAAGTCCAACCACTCAAAAGCAGCTGGAATCTCTACCAAAACACCATGAACTTTAAGTGGCTTGACATAATCTCACTATGTTTTTCAGTTTTCTTTATGTGTTCTTGAGAATTTTTAAAGGCATACTTGATTAATGAAAAGACTGCATAACTTTTGAGTAAGAACTCAGGACTGACAGGTAATGTGAAAAGGTATAAAAAGCAAAGAGAAGTTTAAACCACCCTCACAGTTTGCCTTCTTCATTAGTGACACAGATCTTGGTGTAGCAACAGCACATTCAGAATGTCACTATTCAAACACTGAATCAATCGGCCTTCTCCACAAAGACTGCCTGATCACTGCAGTGACAAAAATCCCCAACTTTAATTAAATTAGTAGTAAATTCAGTGTCAGTGCTGAGAGGCCTCTTTCATTTTCCTAAATGAACATACTCTTTTGATTCAAGTTTCAAATAACAATAAAATGTCTGAACACAGACACCGAAAGCCTGTATAATCTACAGTACTCAGCGATTACAAGCATTTAAATGCAACATAAGTACATCCTCATATAGTGTGCCCTGGTTTGAGCTAGAACAAATTCTGTTCAGTTATTTTACTTTTCAGCTCCATCTCTTTAAGTAACTGCACCTTCTGAAGTTATCAGCATGTCTGCGCAGACAGTGGCTTCTACAAGTGATAACACGATGTTTACAACACTTCCTAGTAAGGGCTGGGATGCAGAAAGGCTCCTGCTTAGCATTGCTCCTATGGAGACACTACATTTCTTCAATAGAGACTTGCAGTTTCATATGTCTGTGGTCAGCCAGACAGCCGCGACAGTCTTTTCAAGTGCTCAAAGTATCTTCAGATATCTGTTCTTTAGAAACAGATGCTTGTTTCCAAATACAGACCTGCTATGGGGCCTTCTAATCTAACACTGCTAACTAGGTAACAGCTGATTAAACTTGATTTTCAATTCAATGCACTACAAGAGCATATGCAATTCACTGCTGCTTGGACTCAAACATCAGAAACAAGGCTTTGAAATGCAAACAGCTAACTGAAAAATGAGGAAAGACAACTTTTATCACTAAGGCATAGAATCACAGAATTCTATGGCTGGAATGGACTTGCAAAGGTCATCTAGTCCAACACACCTAGGCCATCTCTAACGAGAACAGATTGCCCAGAGCCCCATCCAGCCTGACTTTGAATGTCTCTAGGGATGGGGCCTCCACCACCTCTCTAGGCAGCCTGTTCCAGGGATCCACCACCATCAAAGATTTTTTTCCTCATGTCCAGCCTAAATCTCCCCTTTTCCAGATTCAAACCATGACCTCTTGTCCTATCATTCCCTGCTCTTGTGAACAGTCTTCTCCAGCCTTCTGACAGGCCCCTTCCAGGGATTGGAAAGCCCTCCCAGAGCCTTTTCCTTTTCAGGCTGCACAACCTCAACTCTTTCAGCCTTTGCCCATAGCAGAGCAGCTCCAGCCCTCTGGAGCATTTTCGTGACCTCCTCTGGACACGCTCCAACAGGTCCTCATCCTTCTTGTGTTGGGGACCCCAGAACTGGACACGGCATTCCAGGTGAGGCCTCACCAGGGCAGAGTGGAGGGGCAGAATCACTAACACTTTATGGTTCAGATTTACAGAATCAGACCTCTACTACTGAGGAAGTAGTACTTCTCTTATGACTTTTATTACTTCGTGAAAGACTTTCAAACTGCAGGAGGAAACTTTGCTACAGGAGACAGACAGCAAAACTGAACTACACAAGCAGTGCTGCTGACAAACACATTATGTCAGAAAAATATCAAACATTTTTCAAGGCTGTTTCACTGCTTTCTCTCCACCAAGAGCAGGAAACTGCAGAAGCAGAGGAAAACATTTCCAGACTCATGTATTTTCTTACTCAAGCCTCTACTTCATTGTTTCACCAACTAGAACATTGGCAATAACAGAATTTGAGCCTGTCCCTGATGTGGGGCAATCTGAATTTCCGCTGCCATCTAAACCTTCCTGAATGAATTACAAGCAAATCTGGACTTGGTTTTCACTGTATTGATGTTGACCTGGTATAATGCCATATGGAGAACTGTGCTAGCCTCCATGTGTGCTAGACACGTACAGATTTCACTAGAGGCACCACGTCAAATCCTAAGGACAAAATCATTATGTTGGCATGGAACTGCATCAGTTTCTACTTTCATCTACTTTTCAGAGTTACTGGTCACAGCATGACAATAACAGAGACACAGAGCTGAAGGTAACAGACCGACATGCAGTAATTCTGTTATCTCTGCAGTAGGCTGCACAGCTAGCACCTACGTACAATTTTTTAAGGCTGTGGCTCTACCAACAGCTCTACCAAGCGCTGTGGATCTTTTCATCTTTTTTATTGTAATCCTCTGTAGTAAACTTGTGGAGCTTTTTTTCAGCTTATGGTAGAACTGGATTTGTTGCCAGGCAGGGAACACACACCATGACACAAGACAGATCTGACAAGGAGCAGCATTCAAAAGCAACACAAGCCTGTGGGGAATACAACTAAGACATTAACATTTTGTTAGTAAACTGTAAGGTGATATCTGCTACGCCAGATTAAAAATGCAGAGAAGACTAGTAGCTGTGACTGACACATGCAAGCAGGGTAATGAGGCTACAGTAAAGTCATCATCAGATAATTTTATATGTTGATCATTTCTTAAGTTCTGTTTATCAGGTCGCCCTGACAAAGAAATTAATCACAGCACTAAAAATTAATGACATTTAGTGGAATGCTTATTAGCATTTTGTGTGAGAATAAAAACAACCTCATCTACATACACTCTGCATTAGACCAAATACAACGAGTTTTTCTTTAACAACTCAATCTCATTTCTTCATCTGTTAGCTGGTGACAAACAGTAGGGCAGCTCACCAGACGAAGAGGGATGGGGAGCCAGTGAGGGCCCTCAACTTGCCCTGGGGCAAGCCAGGGACGATGCACCAGGACAACCTGAGGAAATCAAAGGGAATTGGCACAAGAGGACAGGGCCTCTATGCAAATGCACAGAGCTTGGGCAACTAACAGGATGAATGAAGGGCCACTGTGCTGCTGGGATGCCATGACATAGTGGCTATTAATGTAACTTGGTGGGATGATTGCCACGACTGGAATGTAGGGATAGATGGGTACAAGTTCTTTAGGAAGGATAGGGAGGGAAGGAGAGGAGGACGTGTTGCCCTCCATATCAGTGACCAGCTGGAATCAGTGGAGCTCCACCTGGGGAAGGATGATGAGCTGGTTGAGTGTGTGTGGGTTAAAATTAAAGGGAGGACAGGGGAGGGTGATGTGACTGTAGGGATCTGCTACAGGCCACCTGACCAGCAGTACAAAGCAGTTGAAGCCCTTCACAGGCAAATAGTAGCGGATTCCAGGTCACAGGCCCTGGTTCTCATGGGGGATTTCAACCACCCTGACATCTGCTGGAGGGACAACACAGCAAGGC
>JAOXOE010031043.1:0-12358 GCA_028565055.1 Phoeniculus purpureus
GGGATGGAAAGTCAAACTGGCATCAAATCCCCTCAAACATCCAAACAGGTAAGAAATATTTGCTCTTTATTCCAATGAGAGAATGTCCAAGGGGGTAGGCCTGGAGGGAGTGCAGCTCCTGGTCCTATCTTCACAGAAAAGCTGGGAAACTAGCTCACAAATACAGGATAAAGGACTTGAAAAATCCCTATGCCTCCTACTGAGAGTGCACATAGTAATAGTATTTAGAGTTGAGAAACTCCAAGACTTCTCGTGTATTTCATTATAAAACATGGTTGATTATACATATTATGTCTTCTGGAGTATTCCATCCCCATCAAAACTTCAGGATAAAAGCAGTCAGCTATCTTCAAGAAAAAAGCTGGGAGACATTATGGGGTTCCTTACAATATTAAAGCAGTACTAATACTTGTTAGAACTAAAGCAAACGCCTGAATCACAAAGCTCTGAAGATCTTCAAACTAAACAGAATTAGATTTTTTTTCTTTTGCTTTTTTTGGGGGCAGAGAATATGGTGGGAAAAGCTGTTTTTAGGTGTGTTCGGTGTTCAAATGACTACCTCCACCTTCCCAGTTGCATCACGGTGCTGCTCTGTACCTTTAGTCACTGCTCCTTTTGGATTGTTTCAGACAGGATTACATGGGGCAGTGTAGACACGCTTGGATATGCTGGTCATGTTAGAACTGGCACTTCTGCCTGCTCCTTATTGCATACTCCAGCAAAGGAATTTTGGAGGCAACACCTAGTTGCTAAAACACCTAGTTTACTGACGCATCAGACTAAAAGCCATTCTCTCTCCTTTCTAAGGCATAGATCATGACAGATAGTGAGGACTGTGAAGACAATCCTAAAACTGCACATCTGAAAAAGATGGGTGCCTCTTCTTCCAGGAGCTTTATCTTTATGAATCCAGACCCAGACTATGGGATTTAGTTTGCTTCCAAATTTGGCTCACCCAGCCAGCCATGGAATGCTGATGTTGCCTACCAGCTCTGGAAGCCAACACAGAGTTATGTGCACTTCAGAGTTTTTTTAAAAACTGTCATCTTGTAAGATTAAGAGAAATATTTAGCCCACAGACAGAACATTTCAATCCAAACACACATGCTGGAGCTGGAGGGGGGCTGAGGAAGGAGAAAATGGATGGTTATATGCAATATGGTCATTTCCGTAGCTGGATATGCTACACACAGGCAGCATTTAAGTGTTAACGAAATACCAGATCAGCCAAACAATGGAAGGCTTTCAATCCAAGAGTAGCACCACTAATATAAACAAATCCATTTCTGCTGGCAGCTAGTGGGGTGAGGGAAGAAGCAGTCTCAGTACACTCAGAAAAGTCTGTACCTGAAACAAGCATTTCCTTCTTCTCTCTCCCTTTCCTAAACAATGAAGTTGTTTCATCATATTGTGAAAAGTTGACTGCTGGAGTGGTAACATAAGCTTAACCCAGGCTTTTCCAAAGTTAGCTTGGCAACAGACAGTGGACATTAAAATCGAGAGAAGATCAGTGCCTTGGTAGAAATAAAATCACAGCAGCATGCACGACAGCATAAAACAGAATCATTAAATACAAGCATTGAATAGCTTCTCTTGATACCTGACAAGAAACTGCGGTACAGACACTGTCCTTGGGAAATGAGTGTCATTGAAGAGGGAGAAGGAAGGAAGGGAGAAAGTGTTGACATCATTAACAGCAGTACGTGAAACTAACTTAATGGAAGAATGACCTTAAAAGGAAAAAACGACTTGAATGCTTGAAACTAATACTATTGCACACAACTCTGTTTGTCAGCATTTCTGTAACCACAAAATTGAGGAACTTCTAACTTTGCAAAAAGAACTGGAGCCAAACTTGGCAAACAGAAGCTCAGTCTGAAAAACTACAGAAAGGTTTGGGGTTGTATCAGGAAGAAAGTTACTTCCATGTGTGTCAAAACACAATTCTAATTTACTCTGGAGCAAACAACCCAAAAGAGCCCAAATCAAGCAAGAATAGAAAAGCAAGCACAAGATCCATTCACGTGCATGCTTTTTTTTTTTTTAAAGTAGATTATAAATCATAGAACCATCAGGGATTGGAAGGGACCTCAAAAGATCATCTAGTCCAATCCCCCTGCTAGAACAGGATCACCTAGACCAACGAATCCCACAGAAATGTCAAAAAGAGTTTACTTGAAAAGCAGCTAAGTCATGTCATAGCTTATGGAGTTTCTCTGTATGTATGCAGAAGTGTTACCAAATGTGAAGGCAGGCCATCAGTATCTCAAGAGCAAAAAGACACATACACAAGCCATACTCAGCATTTTATTACTTCTCACTAACTGACTAATTTTTCTAAATCCTGTCATCACTATTTCTCATTTTTTCGTTACCTTTACAAGAACTCTGCTAAAGAACTACACTCTCCCAAATCCTTAACAGGAAGTAAGGGGTATTTACTTAGACTTCAAAAGCATGCAATTCCTTCTGCTATTTACTATTAGGGTGAGGAACATGTAAAAATTAGTATGAGTCCCCCATCATTAATCAACTTCCATGCATGGCAAACTCTAAGGTGAACAGCAGCCTCCAAACCAGAAGGGCAACACTTAATTAACTTTTTAATAAACAAGACTCTTATCTGATAATTTACTTCAGAATCTGGAGCCTTGAGTACATCAAACATCACTTGATGTATGTCGCCAGAGTCTCCAGACCTCGGAACAGCAAAGACTTGCCCAGCTCAGCCCATATGAATCACAGAATGCCAAACGTGGCTTCACCAGTGATGCCAGGCAGTTTTTCATAAAGCGTTGTTTTCCTCTACTTTGCCTTCATTTGCAGGAAAAGAGCTCCAGAATGTCAGTATTTTAAGGAAGACCAGAGGCATAAAGCACACTGAATTCTCCTCCTGTCATGAGTTACCTTTTTGTCCTTTTAGGACTTCAGGCTTACCTCTGCCATTACTATTAAACAGTAACAAATGACAACAAGCAACAAAAAAAAAAAATTCACCTCTTTCTTTGACACTGTGTCTTTGACACATTCCTCTCTAGCGCTACCCAAGGTTTGCTTTAGTTTTATTACAGATCTGTTCCCAAATGTTCTCACCATCCTAGGCTTGCCCTCACTTCACATCTGAGAGTCTGCAGGCACCAGAGTATCCTGGTCTCATTCGCTGCTTGAATCACCTAGATGTTACTCTATCGTGACTAGCAAATGAGATCCAGTACACAGTTATATGGTTTTGCAGGAAAAGAAAAACAAAAAGCATTTCACCAGATGAAAAGAGAAAATAAAGTAGATAATAGAAAGTAAAAAGCAACTGTCCAACAATCACAAGCAAGCTCAATCACCTCATCATTTTCCCCCTCTCCTAATCCCTACATTCTACTGTCAGAGTCCATTATTCAGCCTGTTCAGAAATAGTACCTTGTAGGATGGAGCACAGACTGTGAGAGAGAACACTGCTCAGCTGAATCCAGTAAAATACAAAAGTAGGTTCCATCACACAACCAGACAGACAAGATGCACAAACAGCCAGACACGGCATGGGAGGATAACCTTCAGAACAAACGAACGAAGACGAGCTGTTTCCAAAACCAAGTCTGCACCAAAGTCAGTATAACACACACCAGAGAATGTCACCTCAGAAAAAAAAAAAACAGTCTAACTGTAAAAGTTGGTAACTTCTGGAGAGTAAATCCATTATCACACCTCAGTGGCTGTGCAAAAGCAGTACTGTGGCAATACTAGAGTCCTACAAAGCATTTTTTTTCCTGCTCATTTCTGTGCTGTAATTCATACATTGCATTGGAAAAGCTGAGTACCATCAGCCACAGATCTGCTTGCTCATCCAATACCATATATTTTCAACCCTCTTCAGTAGTAAAACTGCAAAAAGCTGAAAGTAGAGAGAAGAGCACCAACAAAAACAAGGCCTTTCTTTTGACAGCAAAAGGAGCAGAATTTGAGAAGCTCTTGCAGAAGCAGTCTGGTCTCGAATCAGTAAAGCTTTTGCCTCTAATAGGTATAAGATTAAAAGCAATTATTATGTAAATCTAAGTGAATACAACTGCACACACAATTTTGATCTCACTGGGTTGGTGCCACCACAACTTCCCATGGACTGATGCTCAAAGACTAATTCCCTAGTCTTACAATAGGGTTGAACTAACATTTCAGATGTTCTCCCATAAATACAGTAAGAGAATCTCTCCCTTGTGCTGTGAGTTTTTAAAAATTACTCTCTATTTTTAAACAAAAAAATGCTATATTTTTAAAATTCCTTCCCTCAGTTTAATTCCCTCCTCATCAAAATGAGGCATCATGGTGACTGGGACAAGGCTTATGTGATCACAGATTTATTTACTTAAGAAATTAGACTACAAACCCCGATTAAATCAGAGCTTCTTTAGAACATCAGACTACCATTCTACACTTCTAAAATTTGCATTTCAAGGACAGTATTTTGCACTTTAAATTTTCACTTTAGAAAGACCTGTGTGCTAGAGAATTTCAAAACTAACAAAAAGATTAAGCATCAGGAGGCTTTTGAAGTAGACAGGAAAAACTAAGGGCCGGAAAGGTCAATCAACAGACTTACCCAGCACTGAAGCAAAACCAGGTTTCCTGACTTCTTGTTTAGCACATGAAACTACTTCTTAAAAATTATAAACCTGAGTACCACCACTGCTTCTGGGAGAAAGCTGGATCTCATAGACAAAGGGACAGTGCCTAGCTTAAAAAGCTAAACTAGGGCTAGTGTGGGGATGCTGGTCAAGACAGGAAAAGCTGGACTGAAGGAGTCACCATAGCCCCATCCAGTAACAATGAAGAATTAAAAGCTGAACTGCTAACAATACACATTTCTGTTACACCATTTAAACATCAGTACTTCAAATCTGAGAGTGCTAGAGGATCAACCTGCAAATGCTAGAGGAAAGTAAAAAATCTTTCACTCTATCATTAAAAAAACCTTCAAAGATGTTCAGTTTGCACATCAGTGGACTAACCTGAATATACTCCACTACAGGAAGGACCTTTTCTATGTTTAGGCTGATAAGCTAAACCTTCTATCCCAAGAGGGTGCTGACAAGGTCAGGCATAAAGCAGGACTGCAAATGAGATAAAGAATATGTACATCTAAAACAGAAGCTAAGTGAGAGGGCTCTTCCTACCGTATTGCCCTAGTTAATTCCACAATAAGGACAAGACATCAAAGTGGGAAAAAGCACCCGCCTCCCACACTTGAATGCCAAGCAGTATTCAGTAGAATTGCACACTTTAATGTTCCTAGACTATCTATTCGTTAGTACTCACACCAGCAATAGAAGATATTACTTGCTTCAAAGTAAGAAATATCTAGCAATAAATTCTCTGATGTATGTCTTTTGCAACTTTAGCACAGTACTTCTTTGAAAGGGAAAAAGAAGAAAAACCCAAGCTTGCTAAAAGTGACAGCCACAAAAAAGAGTCCGTATGCAAGAAAGTGCTTTTCCCAGCAGAAACACCACTTAAGCCATCAGCATGACTGGAGTCATTCTAACTGTCACCACCTCTCTTTGCCCAAAGTCAAAATGTCTTACTTGGTAAGCACTCCCTTTTTGCCTTCAGTGCCTCCCTACTACAAGGGCAGAGAAGACAACCTTAGATGTTTCTAATGTTAGAAGAACTTACTTGATTTTGGCTAAACCATTGCCAAACATTTTTGAGATTTATTTATGGTTACCAAGAGGAAAACAAAGCCAAAATCCACCCCCAAAGCACCACCCCTCAGATGCTATTTCCATTCAAAACTTCCTTCAATACACCATAAAGATTTCCAGAAAAGAATCATTAAATACCCACGAACTTAAGCAATCATCACCTCACTTTCTATGACTTGAAAAGGTAATTAAGAAATAGAAAACAAATGATGAAAAAAATTTAATCTAAGTTCAGGTTCTCTGTTACTTGGGACAATAAACCAAGCTGGACTTCAAATTCTGGGCTGAAACACAGCTCAGTTCAGCTGTCTCAGTTGCACAGAAGTAAAGCAGATGAGGATCGTACATGTGTGGGATGAGCTGTATTTCTGAAGTGCAAGAGAAGAGAGTTATTTGAGCTATTTGAGATGGTGTGATTGACCCTTATGGGTGAGTGCCTAAATAGCACTTACAGTTTGTTACACCGTAACCCAGCTACATTAATTAATTACTGTAAGCAGCACAGTTAGTCAAAATTCACAAGAAAAGCTTCAGCTAGGAAGGGAAAGAAATGAACTGATAAGCTTGCAGTGAAAAAGTGGTTGCCAAGAGAACATGTTTTTCCTGCACTCATTCTTACAGCGCTCTTCTCAGAGCAGGGCTGACAAAGGTCTTCAAACAGAACCAGGCAGCACAACTCTATTGCACTGAAATAATGTAAACAAGTAGGTGCTGACTTGATGACTCCTCCATCTGGAGGGGCTTTGGCCATCTCAAAGCACCACACACTAGAAGTTATTAGAATCACAAGCTTCTTTACTATATGCGCCGGGTCAAAATGCAAAACAGTCAAATTAAAACCTTACATCGCCATATATTGTTCTAGCCAGCTCACTCCTGTAGCCAACACAAAACATCTTACTAAAAACCTGTGAGGAAAAAACAATTATGACCAAATATACTGCTTGGAGAAAATTTCCAATTCACAAGTTCTAGCCTCTGAAGAGCCCTTCATGTCACTAAATTCAAAAGCAAGCCCTGTATTTAACTCCTCTGATTAATACCTGCTGTAAGACAATCTACCAACACTACTGGATCCCATGCTTGGACCTACAGAAGCTCAATATTTCAGTCAACATATCCAACATCTTGGTAATAACACACAGATAAACTGTGCAACGGCTGCTCCTTAGAGTGAGCTCAGGAAGGTAAGCTGGAAAGGATACAACTCAGCATAGGCATGACCATTTCTCAGACTAGACGCTGTCTCTGTTCTTCTAGTATGATCTTTAAGGATCAAATACTTTGAACATACAAGCCTGGAAACTGAAATTTGCAAAAGTTTGGGACCTAAATTTATGGACCTGCTCTCAGTTATGATGCTGATTTTATGACCTTAGAATACCTTCCACATCACCGCACAGGCTTTCACAAATCTTCTCTATGCAACAAGCTATAAATATCATGTGTAGCACAGACAGAGCTGCAAATACTCATCTCCATTTCATCTCTTTCCCTTGCACTCCTACCCATTAACAAAAAAAACCAACCCAAACAAAATAAACCATGTCTTTACTCAGAGGTAACACCTAGCACTCTCTTGCAAAGATGGTCTGTTTGACACACATCTCTAAAGGACAGTTCTCAAATTGCCTGTAGTTCTGGTGGCTACCGCTTCTATTTCAAAACTGACAGAAGTCATATTAAGCTGAAGCTCCTCCAACTACATAGTGTCAGCATGTCGTTCCAGCATAAATCACCTTTCACATCCTTACATTACGAGCACTGACATATTCTGTAGCCCTCTGCGAAGAAGTCGTCACATGTTGCAGGATAGGCTACAACTTCTAGCAATTAAAACTCCTTACCGACTTCAAAGTGATGACAAATTGAAATCCTTTTATTTTTTCAAAAAGCTCTTCTTCCTCCTTCTCTCCACTACACTTCAAAAACTCCTTTTATATATTCTGTTATCAGTGCGCAGTGTTTCCCTCTTGCCATCAGAGCCCCCTGATACTGAATCAAGAAGGTAACACTCATCAGGATTTTTAAAGGCTAGGAACTAAACAAAACAATGAAGCTGTAAGGCAAAGCAATCAGGAGCCCAGAGCTGGATTTTCAGAAGTATCTGTGATTTCCAACAGATTTGGATCAGAAGTTATGCAGTCAATAAGTAGCTTTAGAAGTTGGATTGTGTTTTCTTACAGCACAATGACAAAGCTGAACACTAGTAATTAGCACTTAGCAGAAAAAGCTCTGTTCAAGCACTGTCATTTGGAGACTAGTAACAGCACAGCCACATCATTCAAAGTTCTCCACACACTGGCAAGATCAACACACCCTGAGATATATAACCAAGCTAAGAAGAATCCTCCCTCAAGATCCCCAATTCTAATTAGCAGGGAAGAAATTAAAGGGAAGATTCAATGAGCTAGTACCTAGATGATTCACCAACAGCTAAGAACAGGTATTCCTCCTCATTCACTGCTTAGGAATTTACTTCCTTTACATTTTCAGTGCAGGAGCACCTCTTACATTAGTTTGAAGCCCATTAAGAGCGCTTTCCTGATTAGTGAGACAAATATTCACTTAATGTGAGCTTAAGTTTGCTTACAAAGGCTCTGAACTGCAGTTACTTCTCAGCCAAGATAAAGAAAGAAATCAAAGATGAATTAACCTTTCGTTTTGGCTTTGTCTGTAATGCTTTGACAGAAACACAAAAAGAAACTTCATTAACTTGGGCTTATTATGACTTGTATGATCCAAGTTAGCTTTAAAATATGCTGTAGGTTTACAGTCACCACAGGACACCAGGTTTGCCCTGGTGGTCAAGGGTTCTTCTAACACATTATAGGGCCTTTAGAGTACACTGATTTGTAACTATATAGACAGCATAAACCCTGCTGAACTTTCAGAAGAATCTTAAAAAGGTCTCTTGCATGTAATCATTTCTATCTCACTCAGAGCTTGAGTCCAGTACTTGAGTTCTGGGGACAAAAGTGTTCCCAGAACTCAGCACTCAAGACCAGCATCCTGGAACACTATGCTGTACTGCAAGAACATAAAAGCTCAAGTGTCAAGCAGAAACACTCAGCTTGTAGTTCTCATGAAAGAAGCAACCTTGGAAGGGAAGTCATCCTCAACTTTATGTTTTACCTTTTCTTTGTAAAAAGCCACCAGGAACATTTGTAGGGAACACGCTGATGACAAAAACGGGGAAAGTTAGCACAGCAGAAGAAACAGAAGTGGAACAGCAATGTCACAAACAGCTGAACACATCTAAAAGTTCCATGATCCTCAAAAAAGAAAAGTCTTATTTCCTTCTTACCTGCTGTCCTCACCCTTACAGGCCTCTCTCTGCGTCTTCTGCATCATCTATGCTCATCACTGGGCTCTCTCCTAACCTAGTTCAACTTGCTGGGCCATAAGAAACCTACAAAGCTTTTACAGGTTACTCTTCAGACTTCTGAGCGTAAGGAGTTGACTCAAAGAACAGACCAACTACAGAATCAGTGCAATGGACATAGCAGGAAGGACTTCAGAGGATTTTAGATAGGCCCTTACAAAAATGCCGCAAGGTATCCAGAAGTGGCCACAAAAATGCTCAGAGCGCTGGAGCACCTCTGCTCTGGTGACAGGTTGAAAGAGTTGAGGTTGTTCAGCCTAAAGAGGAGGAGGCTCCTGGGGGGGGGACCTTATAGTACCTTCCAATTCCTGAAATGGGCTGTCAGAAGGCTGGGGAAGACTGTTCACAGGTGCAGGGAATGACAGGACAAGGGGTCATGGTTAGCAGCTGGAAAAGGATAGACTTAGGCTGGACATCAGAAAAAAGTTAAGTTAACCTGAGTCTTGGAACAGGCCGCCTAGAGAGGTGGCAGAGGTCCCATTCCTGGAGACATTCAATGTCAAGCTGGATGGGGCTCTGGGCAATCTGGTGTGGTGAGTGATGTCCCTGTTTACTGTAGGGGGGTTGGACTAGATGACCTTTGGAGGCCCTGATACTGATGCAAAGCTTGACATTACCCTTTATATGGGGGAAGAACAAAGAAAAAGAAAGAATTAAAGGGATAATTACGTATTTTCTTAGGGAAAAAGCAGCCTTTTGATTTCAGTAAAAGGAGGAAGTGGGCTTGAGGCTGCATGGGAAAGACGGGAGAACATAAGTACCCAAAAAATAGCTGGAGTTACACAGTTGTTGCTGAAGTAAGTACGTAAAATGACTTGCTGAGTTGTCCCCAGAAATTCTGTAACAAGACGTATTTGCAATATGCACTTTATGGTACATTAAGACACACAGACTTGTCTTTTATGATTGTCTGTGCAAAGACACAGACAGCTTCCTGGCCCCATCTAGTGGTGTCATGTCTTACAGCAGCCCCATTAATCCAAAGCACATTTATGCTTTTCAAAAAGACACTGGTTGCACACATTTTAACTGAGTCCACCCGAAAGAATGGCAATACTCAAGTGCTCTAAAAATAGAAAAGCTGGATTTCCAGACTCACCAGTCAGCCTCTAATAATGCTGTAATCATGTTTTAAAAGTGCTGCTTATGCTACTTTTGAGAAGGCAGCCCATCACATTCGGAATATATTAGCATACTGGGGAGAAGGGGGGGGGGAATCTCAATTGCTGCACTAAATCTAAGTCAGAAGAGACATCAAGCTGTGAATGAACTTTGGGAAAAAGCAAAATGAATCCGCCTCTGTATCCTGACTGAGTCAGCAAGACTAATCCAATTATGACTATTTGATGGAACGAAACTTTTCACAATTAAGAGCTGTGCAACTGTCTCTAAATTTCCCCAAGCACGCCAAGAAATGCGGGCTTTTCAATTATCCTCTTCGCTGTAGCAGCCAAGCATCAAGCACTTCCAGCTTCCTATCAGAAAGTTAACCAATTTCACAGTACATTAATGAAATCTACTTATAATCTAGACTTTTTTCCTAATACTAAAAATATTTTTCATTTGCAGAGGTGTTTAGTGCTGCCTGATAAAGGTGGATAAAACCAACTTTCCAGGCTAGAAGCACGTAGCAGCAAGCTGGAAAACAAATTTTTTCTAAGAACCAATTTTGGAGAAAAATACTCTGATGTAAAAATGTAATAGGGAAAAATCTGAGGATAAGTAGATGCAACTCATTTGTTTCTGACAAGAAGTGGTATCTGTATATGAATTCTCTAACCTACTAGGATATCTCTACTCTAGTCAAGATTTTGACATTTTAGAACTATCAGTTTAAACCTGCACAATTAGCCATATTCCACCTACAATTCAAGAAGGGCCAAACACCCTTTTCTGACAGTGCGGCATCAAGCTGAACAAAGTCAAAGAAAAACTGAAGAGCCTCTGCTGATTCAAGTCAGAAGTTCAGCATTAAGCCTAATGCCATTTAAGTGACTGAAGGGCAGCTGAATCCTATAGGCATATCACACCTCACCTATGTCTGTTATAACTACAGTTATAACTAGTACAGTGCTGATGGTCATAATACATGTTCTGTGAAGGGGAAATGAGTTTTACATCAAGTGTTATACTAGCAGCAAGGTATTAACTACATCTAACCATTTCACCTTTCCCATATTAGAGGAGTGCTGCAGTCCTCCATAACCCAACTGGAAGTTACTATTTTGGCAATCCACAACAAACATGTAAACATATCTACACTTCCTCCCCTTTTTTCTAGCCTTCCCAGCCCTAATCAAAACCTACTACCACATATCATGACAAAACAGCTGAAGTTTATCTGATTTAGTCACTTCTGTGCGCATCACAGATTGAATGACAGGTCTGAAAGACTCCCACCACGGCCACAGTATTATGAAGGATTATATATAAATACTGAAGGCAAGGAGGCATTTCCCTTGACAGTTGATGGCATAAAATAAAGCCCCTCACAAGTAAACTTCACACACAGCAATGGAAATATAAACTAGGAAGAGACTGATCTAGCAATTCTATACTATAGTTACACACTCTGCTACTCAGCAATCCCAACAAGGTCACATTTCCACACTGTGTCCTCAAAAAGCCTCTATCTTCTCACCCTTCCTACACCTTAGGCAGCGTTACCTTTTCTTGGATACTGGTGACAGTATAAAGATAACTGCAAGCTTGTAGAAGAGCAAGAATTTCCACCACTGGACTTTTCAAACAATGTGGAGAGCGACTGGTGCAGTAGCCCTTCCTTACTGTGCTAAAGTTCCAGCATCTGAGTTCCACAGGCAGCTTCCTGTTTATCCCTAGGTTATGAAGAACTTCAGGGTTGTTTAACCCATTCTGCCTGTAAAATTCATCAGCCCAAATGCTTTTGGAGCACATCTTCCTATAATTATGCTTCGTGTCCTTTTTTATTAGTAAGAATTCAGCGTATGTACACAAACTCCCTCACACACCAACTTCATTTCTATGTAAAGTCTATCACAAATCCTTACTTCATCATTCAACAAAAACACCTTTTTTCTCCCATGATAATTAAGTTCACAGTGTATATTCTCCAGAAGAGACTCTAACAGACTAAAACTCACAGATGAAAATCCAAATTCTGGCTTCTACTTCCTCACTTCACTGATAGACAAATTAATAGACAAGTTTGCAGATGACACAAAGCCGGGGGCAGATGTGGCTGGGTTGGAGGGCAGAAGGGCTCTGCAGCGGGACCTCGACCGCCTGGACAGATGGGCAGAGT
>JAOXOE010031044.1:0-12357 GCA_028565055.1 Phoeniculus purpureus
GACCTCGAAAGATCATCTAGTCCAATCCCCCTGCCACAGCAGGATCACCTAGACCAAGTCGCACAGGAACGCATCCAGGAGGGTTTTAAACTTCTCCAGAGAAGGAGACTCCACAATCCCCCTGGGCAGCCCCTTCCAGTGCTCTGAATTTAACAACTAAACATCACTGCTATTTTAACAACTACTGTTTTTTCAGGTGATTGAGGACAAGTCCCAGCTCCTGAGGGGCTAGTCTCAAGGACACACAGTGTCTTTACCAGCACTGAGAAGTGAGCCTTGATCTAAGCAGCCTTCAGAGCAGCTGGAGCTATCTTGGGGATGATGGAGAGAAACACAACACCGATACCAAGAACAAGGAAGAAGCAAAATGATGAGAAAGACAAAGAACAAACTTTTAAGAGGAGCTTAGGGGAACCCCCAGTTCTCTATGAACACTTTGTCCCAGGATGGGCAGCTGAACGTATTCAAAAGAATCCTATCCAAAACCACAGCACCCTCAGCAGAATGATTTACTCTAGTTTGTACTGCTCTATCCTTGCTCCCTAGAAGTCCAGCCTGCAAGCCACGCCTGAAACACCAAAGTCACAGGAACTCACAGACAACTGCCATGATGACTTTGTCACATTTGGGATTACACTAAGTTTTCCATTTATTTTCACAGCACTCAGTACAAGGAACATCTAATTTGCTTCAAGACAAAAACATCCCGCCTCCAAATTTCAGCCTTCACCCAAGGTTTTCCAAGCACATGATTAAAGAGAGACACTGTCCCTTGTAAAATGAACATTTTTCTCCAGGCAGTAAGAGAGAACTTCCTTAAAACTACTCAGCAATGAGCTTCCCAGGTACTCCCATTAACAGACCTGATGTCTTTCCCCTCATCCTGACCAAATATCCCACTCACTGTTAGCCCGACACTGGAGCGCCCACAAGGAGGATTTCAATCTGTAAAAAGAACTAGGCAAGCCCCAGGCTCGACAGCTGACCAAAACCACAGCCTTCAGCTAAACCAAGTATTGAGGGTGAGTCCTGCCCGGTGACACCGCGTTTAACAGCCGCGGTATTCTAGCTGTCTGAAGGTAGCGCAATCAGTTGTCCCATAAATCGAGACTTGGACGAACGGTTAAACGAGGTCTTAACTGTCTCTTATAGATCATCAGTGAAATTGACCTTCTCATGCAAAACCGAGAATAGAACCATAAGACGAGAACTTACAAGATCAGAGGCCACCTCACGCTAACTAAAACACACCCGGTGGGTGGTGCTACTGCGCTTAAGTCGTGATTAGCTGCAAACAGGTAGGACTGCTCTTGCCAGGTTCAATTTTATGAGCGAGCTGATGGATACACAAACAAGTGCGAGACTAGATCATCTTTCGAAGTCCCTTCCAATCCCTAGTGTTCTATGATTCTGTGATGCCTGCTCGTGCAATGTGCACTCAACTTGCCTAGACTCAAAAGCCTCATCTTCTTGAGTCATAAATCCCTCCCCTGACACCACGCTTGGATCCAAGGATGTAGAAATACGCTCGTCTTTGAGTGCCTCTAAGATGCTTCACAATTAAAGTCTGGCAAGAACTTCAGTCTCTAGTGCTGCAGAATAACATATTCTGAATCAGATGGAATGGCACGTTCCAAATTAATTTCTAAAGAAACCTGTTAAAACACTCTGCTGGAGGAGAGGAGTCATTTTGCACCATTACAGTCGCTTCTCTTTCAAGACGTTCCATGCAACAGAGATGCAATTCAGAATTCCATCTGCACGAGGGCAAGGAGGACGAAGGCATTTACAAGGCTTTTCTCTTTGATTCTGACTGAAGTGCAGTTTCTGAATAACAAGCACTCGTGGATTTGTTGTTTCGAGGTGCGTCTGCTTTTGGTGCGTTGGAAGGACAATTCCATCTGCCAGAACGTGTTGGCTAACTCTCTCCAAAAGCTGCCATTTTGTGAGCGAGGATGTGCTCACACCCCTGTGCAAAGTCTCCCTAAAACCATCTGCACAACGTGCCAGCTGTTCCTTTCTCTGAGAGGCAGAAGGATAAACTGCATAAAGGGAAGCAAACGAAACAAGTCTCAAGGAATAATCTTCCCAGACTGAACCGGTGCCAAATCCCACTCTTAATATTAATTAATGAATGTTAAATGACTCCCTGGAAGATAGTATAAGAACAATTCGTTCGAAACACTTCCATAGATGGAACTAGACGATCTTTAAGGTTCCTTCCAACCTTGGCCAATCTATGATAAGCCAGGCCTGTGTGAGGGGTGCAGCTAGGCATAGATCAGGCCTCTTGCTGTAGCATCCTGAGCACTCTCATTCCCTATTGAGGTCAATGAGGGTGAAAGAGGTTGTACTGCTGGTACTTCAGTGGGTACCTGATTTGAAATCATCTGCCCGTCTAAGATGAGGCATTGATTCTGTACCCCAATACCCACTGGTTCTGTGTGGCTGCAACTGCATTGATTTTAATAGTTATGAGCTGACTGATATTTATTTAATGTCGTATCAGCTGACTCCAGCATTACAGAGCTGGGAAGCGGGTCACAGAATCACAGACCATTAGGGATTGGAAGTGACCTCAGAAGACCATCTAGGCTTGACCATCCAATCCACAAACTACTCTACTTCAAGTATCTCTCGATTTGCATTTCTACCCCGAGGCTCCGTGTGTCACAAGAACTATTATACATACATTATATTATATTACATATATAATACTGTATTATAGAACACAGTGGCAGAGTTTTATGCTCCTGACATGTCACAAAACTGAGGAAAAGAAGCATTTCATAGTAGGAACTGTGGGGTGGAGTTCAAGCATCAAGAGTCAGTTGTATCGGCCACTCACCTCTAGTTCATACATATGGAAACAGCTTCTATGCTTCAAAAACCACCAGTTTTGGGATTTCAAACTACCACTTTGATCCCACTTTCATCCGCCCCTTCACTCCCACTTTCACCCACCACTTCCTTCCCACTGCCACCCGCCCCTTCGCTCCCACTACCACTGACAGAACAGCAACTTCATGTTCACCTGGCAAAGGCAATCAGAGAATAATGACACAAGTTTAGGTCAAAACTCCACCTTTCCTAAAGGTCTGGTGGGTGGAGCTCTAACTGGAAATCTAACTGGAAACCTCTGGGTTTCAAACATTGTGTGAAATGAGGATGATGCAAACACTCTTCTCTCCATATTTTGTTGTCTTCACCTAAATTCTAAGGTCAGGAATTCTTTCAGTTTGGGTGTGATCTATCAGCTCGAGCTTTAGCAGTCACACATTTCATTGCCATCACCTGTCCTCACCCTAGGTAGTCGAGTCTCCTTCTCTGGAGGTGTTTAAAACCCATCTGGACATGTGTCCTACACACCTTGATCTAGGGGATCCTGCTGTGGCAGGGGGATTGGACTGGATGATCTTTCAAGGCCCCTTCCAATTCTCCTCCTGTACTCTGCACTGGTGAGGCTGGGGGCAGTTCTGGGCTCCTCACTTCAAGAAAGAGATTGAGGGGCTGGAGCACATCTGGAGGAGCAAAGAGGCTGGGGAAGGGACTGCAGGGAAAGTCTGATGAGAGACTGAGGGAGCTCAGGTTGTTTAGCCTGGACGAGACTCAGGACCTTCTCCTTCTCTGTAACTACCTGAAGGGTGGCTGTAGTCAGGCTGGGGGGGTCTTTTCCAGCCTCAGTAATTCTGTATGGAGGTGCTCCCATACTGGCAGACATTGCCCGGCTCCTCAGCTGTAGCACTTCACTGTTTGCTGTCACTTTGAGCAGTCCATATATTTCAGGCTAACGACAAACCTCCCCATTCTTGTTTTATGCAAGCGAAGACAGTAAATGCATTTCATTCTGTTCTAATTGTATGATAAATTCACATTTTGAATGCTTTTTTTTTTCATATTCACTTTCATTTCCTTTTAGCCAATCTAATTTATTAATTAATCAGCTCCCTGAAATATAATCCAACTACAGAGTATTTCATTTAACGCAATTAAAAAACCCTGAATGCTTTCTGGAGGGGATGTTTCTCAAAAGGAGGAGATCTTCCCTTTGGGAATTGCTGAACAATTTCGAGCAGTGTAATCCAGAGAAGACTAGGCTCAGCGACGGGGAACTTTGTTCATCAATACCTTTCCCATACAGAAGCTCTTTGCTGGGCAAGACAAAGGACAACATTCTGAAATCTTTATTGAGTTACTGAGGAAGTCCTTTGCTCAACTTGTTCCCTTCTCAATTTACACTCGAATTCTCAAGGACTTCAAAGGGGTTACGGGGAGTTCAAGGGTGCTATAGGTAAATAAGGAAGCAGTGACATTCACTCCTTGCTGGAGGACAGTGCCGAATCCATTCTACGTCATGCCAATCCATTCTGGGATTCCACAGAATCAGAGAACATTAGGGATTGGAAGAGACCTTGAAGATCATCTAGTTCAATCCCTCTGCCAGAGCAGGATCACCTAGACCAAGCTGCACAGGAACATACCCAGGCGGGTTTTAAATACCTCCAGAGCTGGAGACTCCACAACCCCCCTGGGCAAACTCCCCCTTTGCTCCCAACTGCCAGCCACCCCCTACTCAAATTTTATAACTTTAAGTAGTTTAAGTGTTGGTAAGGAGGAGTTTCATCAAGTGCAATGGAATGTTTAGAAAATGTAAGTGTTTTAAATTATGTGGGACCTGAGCATGATGCTAATGGCATGGAATAAGGGATGGAGATTGTATTTGGTTTAGCTGGGACGGACTCTATCCTTCCCATGACACCTCTCACAGTGCTCTGTGTGTGGTGGTAGCTGGAGGGGTGCTGATAATACCCCAGTGTTTTGGCCACTGCTGAGCAGGGCTCACACAGCACCAAGACTGTGGGGTTTTTTCTCCCCTAACATTCTCCCCAGTGTAGGTTGAGGGCTGGGCTGACAAACCCAAACTGACCCAGAGGGATATTCCAGACCATATGGCATCGGCCAAAAGTGAGGGGAAATGAGGAGTGAGGCAGGGGCATTCACCAATAGTGTTTGTCCTCTAGAGCAACTGCTGTGTGCCTTGGAGTCCTAGAACAGCGGCTAAACATTATCTGCTGAAGGGAAGCAGAGAATAACCTTTACTATTTGACTTTGCTTTCATGCATGGCCTTTGCCTTCTGCTGTACTAAGCAATTTTTGCCTTGACCTTCTAGCCTCTTGTCATATGTTTCTCTCCCCTGCCCCTCTAAGAATTGGGGAGCGATGGAGCAGCTTTAGTGGGTACCTCCAGCTGGGGCTGAAGCAACAAAGTCCTTTTAGAATTCAAGTAACTTACTAACTTTGAAGTAAGTGGTGAATTCAAGCCCTCTGTTAAGGGCACAGGAAACAAACAGCATTAAGTTGCCTCACTCAAGGGACCACGATCAAATTAAACTTTAAAAGAATTATGTACGCTTACCCAGGTGAACCCACGGGTTGGTCAGTGCACAAGGACATTGTGATACCAAGATTACTTTCAGTGCTGAGATTATGCCCCAGCACTGATATAGGGCTTCAGATGTGTAATAAGGAAGAACAGGATTAAATTCAGAATCACACAATGTCAGGGATTAGAAGGGACCTCGTAAGATCACCTGCCCAATCCCCCACCACAGCAGGATCCTCTAGATAAAGTCACACAGGAACATGGCCAGGCAGGTTTTAAACATCTCCAGAGAAGGAGACTCCACAACCTCCACAAGCCCATTCCAGGGCTCAGATCCAATTTAAACCTCCCCTGATGCAACTTGAGCCCATTTCCTATCACCCTATCACTAGTAATTTGGGAGAAGAGACCAGCACCAGCCTTGCTACAACCTCCTTTTAGGGAGCTGTAGAGTAGTTCACACTTTAATTGACAGCAGGGGTTTAAATCCTCTACCTACTAAAGCACAGAGTTCAGTCGAAAGAGGACGCAGAGGGCAATCCCAGCAGGTATGTTGGCTGCATTTAAGCTCCTCAATATTGTCTAAACTGAACACAGTTGCAATGAAGTCATCGCTCAGGATAGGCGGTTACACGAAGAATTGTCCTGAGAGTAGTGGAACCAGAGTCTTACAAAGGGTTTCACAAAAGCCCCACTGCAGACCAGACTTAGTGCTGCTGAGGTCAGCAAAAGTGAAAGCTCAGGCCCAGACAGAGCCTTTGCAGCCAACGTGCCTGCACACTACCAGAGCCTCGTGTGAAACAGCTTGGGTTCATCTGCAGCACAGGGCTAGGTGGGACATAATTTGTACAGCAGATCATCTAAGTATAAGGTCAAGGCAGCTGCTCTGACTGCAGCAACCACCCGGTGCCTGTTGCAGCAGATGCAGCCATGCGAGGAAGTGACTGTGCAGGTGGCCAGCGACCTCTCTGCCATCAACTCACTGCACCGTCACACCCATCACGCTTCACCAAGGCTGAAGGAACCTCAGTGCCTCTTTCAGAGCCCTGGGAGCAGCCTGCAGCAAAACCCAACACGGCATTTGTTTCCTCCTCTCTCATGCTGCAATTGCTCCTCCACTCCAAACAGAACTCCTGACATCAGTTCACTTTTCTGAATCATTTATTGATGGGAAGAGCAGACCTGCTGCTGCTCCTCTTCAAACAGCAAACCAGAACGAAACCCAAAAACTAGGTGCAGCAGCAGCTGCCAAGTTTAATGCAGTGCCGATTCCAAGCAGTATCGGTGTCACCGCCCTCTCGAGGCCAGCTGTCCTTTCTCTTTACCATCACACAGGTCGTGAGCAAAAACGCTACTGACCCAGGGGCTCAGCCTTGAAAAGCCTCTAGACGGAGCGTGGCAACGCAGGCTCCCTGCAATCACGCTCCAACTCAAATCATGGGTTCTGCAGCGATGGGACCTCATTTACTGTATTCAATTCATCCCAATCTTTTCTGCTTAGCTGAAGATTAGGAGGCTGTGGATGAATGGAAAGAGAGGTCAGGAGCTGACCACCGACAGCTGAAGACTTTCCTTGTAGGCAAAAGCAACTGAACAAGCCATGCCGCGGCAACGCTAACACCCAGAAGAGCTTATAGACAAAACACAACCATTTAAACAGGTTCTCTGCTACACTCGCCTGTACATGACCATGACTTCTTACACTTAACCATCTTAAATGAGTATCTTCAAATAATTCTCCCCATCTTCTGTCAGTCAACTACTGACAGAACTAGAGGGCAGGGCCTGAAGCTGCACCAGGTTAGGTTGGATGTTAGGAAGCCCTTCTTCATGGAAAGGGTGATCAGAGCCTGGAATGGACTGCACAGGGCAGTGGTGGAGTCCCCATCCCTGGAGGTGTTGAAGGACAGCCTGGCTGTGGCCCTTAGTGCCCTGGTGTGGCTGATGTGGAGATGTCAGGTCCTGGGCAGGGCTGGATGAGCTCAGAGGTCTTTTCCAGCTTCAATAATTCTGTGATTCTGTGTCATTCAGACGCCACCTATATCCTAGTTTTAGCCTTTATCCTTTCCATCAAAGCATCCTTGTGGTGGACAGTCTGAATGACTGTGCTGTTGTGCATCCAATGTAGATTAAATAAGCCAGTGTCACTCAAAATCTGTCAGTTTAATTATCAGCTAAGCAATGACCAGGCTAAAGTTAAGCACCTTGTGCTGCATGTGGAACTTGGACCCTAATGCAAAGGGACTCAATGTAGCCACGTTCAAAGAAATGAGGTGAGAAAAGAGCAAAGTCTCAGAAAGAAATGATGCTGGGATAAAAGACATGGGGCTGGAAGAGTTGAAGCATGTGGCTTTCAAGAGAGGGAGAGATATTTCTCAAGAGTAAAAGGAAATGACAGGGTAAAACAGACCATAAGGAAAAGGGATATCAGTGATGGCTTGAAAGAAGCACAGGGAGTGAGATGAACAAGAGGAATAAATGAAACCAAAGATGTTATTTGGATATTTAGAGATACTTTGCTTTGGGTTCCTCTAGAACAACAGTAGACAAAGGTGGCAAAGCTACAAACCAGCCATCCATTTGAGGTTTGATGTCATGCTTTCTTAAAGTGCCTTGCTTGCACCTGTCAGGTAGCTGTAGAGGGCAATGAGGTCTCCTCTCAGCCTCCTCAGCAAGTCAGAACGGCAGCGTTCGTTATTCTGCGCTGGTGAAGTAATTACACAAGAGCAGTGCTGAATACCGCTTATCATTCCAGCTCCAAACTTCCATCTGTCTACCTACAGTGTCTATTGCGTAGAAATACCAGAAGAGCTCGAAATAAACTTGACAGAATTAGCAGGAAGCTCTGACTAGTCACGTTTTTCCCAACTTTATGGTAGATTGGAAGCTCCTCTGCCACGTGCTTCACTGAAACGCAGCCAAACCTGTACAACTGAGAAGTGTTTAGAGTTGGACAGCATTTGTTTGGCTAGAGGGGACAATGTCTCTGCACATTTTCTTACATTAGTCTCTTAGAAAACCAGAATCATAGAACAGTTTCGACTGGAAGAGATCTTCAAGATCGAGTCCAACCTCTAGCCCTATCAGCACCACTAAACCCTGTCCCTCAACGCAACATCTGCCCTTCCTTTCAACACCTCCAGGGATGTGGACTCAACCCCCTTCCTGGGCAGCTGTTCCAGTGCCTCACAACCCTTTCAGCAAAGAATTCTTCCTAACTTACAACATGACAAAATGACTAAGGATTGAGATCAGACCTTGATCAAAGTTATTCTCTGGATAACTACATTTTAAACTACTTATCTTTTCCTACTCTGTATCAGTCAAAGAAAACTGAAGTTAACATATCCTCAGAATCACAGAATCATCATGGTTGGAAAGAACCTCCTAGATCCAACCAGACCTACAACAACAAAAAAAACCTCAGGACCTGATTGATCAACAAACACAAACTAACCCCCTCCATGCCTGCCACTGTAGCAAGGTGTGAAGCACCGTGGCTACACGTTTCTTAAACCCCTCCAGGGATGGTGACTCCACCACCTCCCTGGGAAGGCCGTTCCAGTGCCCAACCACTCTTTCTGGAAAGAATTTCTTCCTAATATCCAATGCAAACCTCCCCTGCCTCAGCTTTAGACCGTTTCCCCTGGTTCTGTCAGTAGTTACTAAGGAGAAGAGGCCAACACTCCCCTCTCTACAACCTCCTGTCAGGTAGTTGTAGAGGGCAATGAGGTCCCCCTCAGCCTCCTCTTCTCCAAACTAAACTGCCCAGCTCCCTCAGCCTCTCCTCATACGATTTGTTCTCTAAACCCCTCATGAGCTGGGTAGCTCTGCTCTGGACACCTTCCAGCATCTCAATGTCTTTCCTATAAAGAGGGGTCCAGAGCTCAACACAGAACTTGAGGTGAGCCCTCACAAGGGCTGAGTACACGATAACTTCCCTTCTCCTGCTGACAACACTATTCCTGATCCAAGCCAGGATCCTGTTGGCCTTCTTGGCCACCTGGGCACACTGCTGGCTCATGTGAAGCTGGCTGTCTACCAGTACCCCCAGGTCCTTTTCTGCTGGGCAGCTTTTGAGCTGCTCATCCCCCAGCCTGTAGCGTTGCCTGGGGTTGTTGTGACCAAAATGCAGGACCTGGCACTTGGCCTTTTATAAGAAACTAATGTAAGAAAATGTGCAGAGACATTGTCCCCTCTAGCAAAATAAATGTGCCTCATACAACTGGCCTCAGCCCATCGATCCAACTTGTCCAAAGCCTTCCGTGGAGCCTTCCTGCCCTCAACAGATCAACCTCCCGCACAATTCGGTGTCATCTGCAAACTGACTGAGGGTGCTCTCAATCCCCACATCCAAGTCATCTGTAAAGACTCCAAACAAGACTGGACCCAAAACTGATCCCTGTAGGACACTACTGGTGACCAGCAGCCAGCTAGATTTGACCCCATTAACCACGACTCTCTGGGAACAGCCAGCCAGCCAGTTTTTAACCCAGTGAAGAGTACATTTGTCTGTACCATGATTTGCCAGTTTCTCCAGAAGAACGTTGTGGGAGACTGTGCAAAAAAGCTTACTGAGGTCCTGCTGTGGAAGTTGAAGTCAGAACACAAACTCTCCCACTGTCATCAGTATCCAGCTTTACCGCACGTCTGCCTTCCAGTGGTGGCTCAGCATTTGTCTCACGTCTTAACAGGATATTATAAGCTTAGTCTGTGGGCAGTGCAGGAAATGCTCTCTTCCTGCTCTGATGTCACCGGCATGATAAGCAGCCTAGAGCAATATATAATTGCCCAGTGACACATGCACTGCGCTCTGAGCGTGGCTCTAAAGGAATTGCAGCACAATACCTCAGCAAGAGTTGAGCTGGACACACGGTTGAAAATTAATCATGCTGGGCTGTGGGGTTTGTTTTGCGTGGGGTTTGGGTTTGTTTGATTATTTCTCTGTGTAACACAATGAACCTTCACAAAACCAGAACCAGAAAAGCCAGAACTTTTCATTTCAGAGGTATCCAAACAGTTTGGTGGCGAGATGCCACACACTTTTTATCAACATTGCTCCTTATTTTAGAATATAAATACGGGAAGACTTGGCGTCAGGAAGAGAGAGACAGTGTCTTTTCACTTGCACCCTGTGAGATAGGACAAGGGGCAATGGGTGTTAGCTGGAGCACAGGAGGTTCCAACTTAACATGAGCTTCTTCACTGAAAGGGTTACAGAGGGCTGGATGGGCTGCCCAGGGAGGTTGTGGAGCCTCCTTCTCTGGAGCCTTTCTAGACCCGTCTGGATGTGTCCCTGTGTGACCTGCCCTAGGTTCTATGATCCTGCTTGAGAATCTAAGAATCATAGAATCATTAGGGATTGGAAGGGACCTCGAAAGATCATCTAGTCCAATCCCCCTGCCACAGCAGGATCACCTACACCAAGTCGCACAGGAACACATCCATATTGCTTTTGAGAAGTGGGGTTGGACTCAAGGACCTCGGGAGGTCCCTTCCAACCCCTAAGGATCAGTGTATCTGTGTAACAGTCGATACCTTAGCTGGTCAGCAAAAAGAAAAACGCTAAACTATTGAACTCAGCCCTATGGTGTCTTTGAAATTTTGCTGCTGTAAAGTTAAAACGTAACTTGTACAATGACTGATTTTTAGGAGAAGTCAATGAATTGATAGCTACATCTTTTCAACATGCATTCGCACACGTATGTGCACACGGGCATACTCACTCCTTGTTGTCTTTGCTGTTACCCAGCACAAGATTTCTCTCCTACTTCTGCTTGGCTTCATGGATTTATATGCATATTGTTAGTAGTAACCATAGAATCCAACCCCCACCTGACCACAACCTCCCCTTCAGGGAGTTGTAGAGAGTGAGAAGGTCCCCCCGAGTCTCCTCCAGGCTAAACACCCCCAGCTCCCTCAGCCTCTCCTCAAGTCATGAATAAAGATGTTGAATAGAACTGGGTTCAGCAGTGATCCCTGGGGGACACCACTGGTCACTGAACACCACCTGGATGCAGCACCACTCGCAACCACTCTCGGTTCTCACTCAGCTGAAACTGCAGTCCATCCTTTTTGGGCCTGAACCCAACAGCACAAAAGATAATGGAGGTGAAAAAACAGAACATTCACTTTTCAGATGAATTACTGTTTCGTGATTTTTTTCTCTGCCTCAGTCTTGCAGTGGTAAAATGAGTATTTCTCATTAAAAATATTTACTGTAAATGCAGTTATTTGTTTTGAAAGACTCAGATAGCTATGATGAAAACTCTAAATAGATGTAAGAATATTGGTTACTCCGTGGTAGAATTAGTTTGAATTCATTGTAGTAGGAAAGAGACAGGCAGCCGTTCTTGAAGATTGGAAAAGGTGTCAGTGATCACAGAACACCAGGGATTGGAAGGGACCTCGAAAGATCATCCAGTCCAATCCCCCTGCCACAGCAGGATCAATAAGGCTGTACCAGTCTACAAGTGCTAAGGATGTGTCTGTGTGTTAGTCAATATCATAAATCTTTAACAGAACTGTCCTGGATACACTCTCTGCTTTTCGCAGCATGCAATGTATTTTTGGTTATTAATGAACGTGGAGCGAGATTTCACAGCTGATGTTGTAAGAGACTAAGGAAAATCAAAACTCAAAAGCCAGCAATAAAACAACACAGTAGTTCAGAATCACAGAATTATTGAGGCTGGAAAAGCCCTCTGAGCTCATCCAGCCCTGACTATGACTTGACATCACCACAGCGGCCAGACTAGGGCACTGAGGGCCACAGCCAGGCTGTCCTTCAACACCTCCAGGGACGGGGACTCCACCACTGCCCTAGGCAGCCCATTCCAGGCTCTGATCACCCTTTCCATGAAGAAGGGCTTCCTAACATCCAACCTAAGCCTCCCCTGGTGCAGCTTCATGCCCTGTCCTCTCATCGTGTCACTAGTTGCCTGGGAGAAGAGCCTGACCCCAACCTGACTACA
>JAOXOE010031045.1:0-12357 GCA_028565055.1 Phoeniculus purpureus
CCCTCCGTCAGGCGGCCCCACCTGGCGCTTGTACCGCGTTAAATAAGAGTCTGCGTCCCCGTCGCCGCTCCGTGCCGGGTGGGTGTCCCAGTGGGCGGCCATGGCCCTAGGCGCCCCGCAGGTGACCCTCATCGGGCAGGTGCTGGAGTCGTACGCGCTGCGGCAGCACCGCGCCGAGCTGCTGGCAGTGCTGAGCGAGGCCGACCCTGGCGCTCACTACTCGGTGGTGGTGGATGCCCTGACACTATTCGAGACCAACATGGAGATCGGGGAGTACTTCAACGCCTTCCCCAACCAGGTGCTACCCATCTTCGACAGCGCTCTGCGCCGGGCCGCCATGGCGCTGCTGCAGGAGACGGGCCCGGGTGCGGGGCAGCTCAGCATGAAGCACAACCTGCATGCCAGGGTCACGGGTAAGTGCGGGGCGGGGACAGCCCTGGGTGATCCTCCTCTAGCAAGGGGGTTGGACTAGATGATCTTTTGAGGTCCCTTCCAACCCCTGACATTCTGTAATTCTGAAACTTGTGGATATTCTAGGATGTGTTTCCTGTCATGCATTTGCTTCAGTCAGTTTCAGCATGAGAATGGGGCTGGTTTTACTCCTAGAGTGATTATTTTATAAGCTACCACGAAGTACTAGAAGGTTAAAGCAGGGGGCAGATGTTTGCTGCCTGAGTAGCTGCATCTTTAAGGCATTCCTAACTCTTATCTGCCTGTTGCTGGAGCTGACCATTCCTCTCACAGTGGAGCTTTGTCTGAACAGTCTCTGTTCAACATCAGACAAAACTAGTCACGTTTTATAAAATAGTTTTGTCCCAAGGTCTTCAAAGCACACAAAAAATGATGACAATATTATAGAAAAGAAAAACAACAATTTTCTTTCACAAAGAGCAAGAAACAATTAGAAAAAGGGAAGAAAAAATTTTCTTAAAAGGATCCTCCCTGTCCCCACTGTAGATGCAACAGTCACACCACACAAAAACCTACTAAAGGAATTTCCTGCACCTTCTCTCCTTATGGATGTCTGCAAAAACCACCTGAAGGAAAGAACAACACACTGGAGAAAGGCTTTTCCCACACCCAAACCTTTGCAAAGAGCAAATGGATAGTGGAAAGGAAGATGGGGGGGGGAAAAAAAGAAAATGGGTATATTATGAATGATACTAAGAGTGAGTCAGCAATGAAGGGAAAAATGAACAAAAACACAAGAAAGGAGTGTCAAGCTATCAGGGAAGGAGATGGAGAGGGATTGTCTTTTCACCAGGTCCACATGGCAGAAGGAAAACAGCAGATTAGAGCCCAGCCATCAGCAGAGGGGCTCAGGGTGGAAAAGAGCCAGTCCAGCCCTCCCATTTGCCAGGTATAGTGCCCTGGAGAAGGGATACTCACTGGTTCTCATGTTGGTGGAATCTGGTGGGTTCCCTAAGCTGCCATGTCATAGTAAGGGGTCAGGAACTGACGCATATCAAGTTTTAATGACTGATGCAAATCTGGTTGATCAGCACTGGAAGAAGTTACTCGTCAGATTCACAAGTTACTTCACCACTAAGCTGGAGGGACATTGTAGAACCGGGGCTGGTTGTCCTCATGGCCAGCTGGATTAGAAGAACAGTGCTGCAGCTCTCTCCAGTGTAAGATGTGTTGTAGTTCACAAAAGTTCTTGAGAACTTTTTTTCCGGGAGGAGAAAAAAAGGCTGAAATCAGTAGAGAAATAATGGGTTTATTTTTCCCTGAACTGAACAGAAACACAAACCCCTGGGAGAAAGTTTTCATCAGGTTTGGTAGAATGTGTAAATGGCTTTCCTGCAATCACAGAATCACAGAATCATCATGGCTGGAAAGGACCTCCAGGGTCGTCAAGTCCAACCTTTATCCTATTATCTAACTGCTAGACCATATCCCTAAGCGTCGCATCTACTCGTTCCTTAAACGTATCCAGGGACGGTGACATCACCACCTCCCTGGGCAATCCATTCCAGTATCTAACCACCCTCTCAATCTGTATCTAATCACCCAGAAGAAGCTGCAGCTCTATACACGACTTTCTTTTCCAGATTATTTATTTCCTTTCTACTTCACCTCTTTTACCTTTTTGAACTTTGTCCATTAACTTTTTAAAGTATTAAGGAAAACTTTTTAATATTTTCTTTAGACAAAAGCAAAAGATTAAGCACTCTGCTAAGAAGCATCTAAAGACGATATTTCAGCGTGTCTGAAATAACACATTTGGTGTTGGAAACACTGAAATAAATGATGTCTTTGTTTTTAGCAGTCAGAGTGATTACTATTTGACCTTGAATGCACTAATAGATTTGGTCCCCCTAGGAGTGTAATTTTCCAGCATATATATTACTTTCCACATGTGTTTTGGAAGTTAAGCTAAAGAATTCTTTTAAGAGCAGTTAATGTCTTTGTTAAGCTGATATCTGTTGGATCTGGTAGTTCCTACACTAACTTCTGGTGTCAGAATTTTGGTGCTGGCCTCAGGGTTGGGGGCACTGTGGAGACCGTTCATTTTTATAGGGTTTAAAAGTGCCACCAAAATGTTCTGCCACTGTTTGTTTGAACACACAAGTGAATTTGCTGTGGTTGCGTCCATAAATCCACTAGATTATTTTTATTTCATCTTGTGCTTAAAGTTTACTGGGATGCAGTGTGGATTTCAGCTCTGATACTCAAAGAATATGAACTGTGAATTTGCTCTGATCTGAGAATCAGGAGTTACACTTGTTGAACAGTGAGAATAATGTGGAACCACAATGAAATAGTGTCGCTAAAACATAGTTATTCAGAGAAACCAGCTGTTGAATAAGTGTAACTTGCCAAAAGGTGATTTAAATTAATAAATAGATCGGAGAACATCAATATCTGTTTCCATGGATGCAAAGTGTTCATGACTATTCAGCCCTCAGCAAGATTGGGAGGGTAAAATGGCCATATTTTGGGTTAGTTTTCAGCACCTTGTGATTGTCTCTACATTTGACATTTTTTTCCAGTGTTTCTCAGTGTTGTCAGTCTGCGTTTCACATGTGTTTTTTGTCTCACAGGTTTGCCTGTCTGCCCAGAGCTAACTCGAGAGCACATCCCTAAGACCAAGGATGTGGGGCACTTTCTGTCCGTTACCGGGACTGTTGTACGCACTGGTCTGGTGAAAGTCCTGGAGTTTGAGCGGAATTACATCTGCAATAAGTGCAAGCATGTGTTTGCCATCAAAGCTGACTTTGAGCAGTACTATACCTTCTGCTGCCCGTCAGCCTGCCTCAATGAAGAGGGCTGCAACTCAACCAAATTCACCTGTCTCTCAGAAACGACCTCTTCTGCCTGCTGCAGAGACTATCAAGAAATCAAAATTCAGGAACAGGTAAAAATAAAAGATGGGTAAAAAGAGGAAAGCATTGAGGTGTAGATGTCTCAGAAGGAATTAACTTACTAAGGAATGCATTTGGGGCTTAGTGTCATGCTGGAATAATGTGAGACTGCTTGTGTTGCTGTCAGAATTAAATTGATTCCATTTTCACTGGTAAGTTTTATATGCTAAGAAAAGTGGAAATGTTATACAGGTCCTACTGTTTAGAACAGATGCCTGAGAAGACTAAAAGAGGCCAGGACAGCCCATTGGTCAGACATCTCAGTTGAAAATTTAGGCTGATGTTGACTATTCTGTTATTAGGTCACTGCCTTCACTGTTGTTCCAAACACCCCAGCATCAGTGCATGAAGCAGGTTTCTCTGCTGAATCCTTACACCACCACCTCTGTGGTGTTTCTCCAAGTGCTTATGTAACTGATCCTGTTGTTCAACAACAAGAACTAAAGCCAGCCCAGTGGTAGCTGAGGCCAGCAGTAGCAGTGCAGTGAGGTCAAGTGCATGGTGTCTGCAAATACTTCTTCCCTTCAGCCACTATGGAATCCAATAGTTACTGAATATGTGATCCTCACAGAGTGTGCACTTGTGTTTCTGGACTTGTGGCTCTGGCTGGGAGCATAGCTAACCTGGAGGATTAAAAGCCAGATGGGCTCTTTATATGGTAGCACTTAGAACTAACAGGAAACTGGCACAGGAACATGTTCACTGTATGAAACCTGAGGGCCAGAGTGTACTGCAGGCAGTGCTTCTGTGTTCCTTTGTGCCATCAGCATCATCTCCATAAAACCTCTTGTAAGGTATTTACTTAAAGTTGTTTCAGTGTTTTGATTTTTATAAATTCAGAGGATGGTGGTGCCTGTCTAGGTGCAAGGTGTATGGAAACAGAAATGTGTGAAATTAGAAATGAAGCTCTTTAAGTTCAGAATAGCAAAAAAAAAAAGTGAGGGGGGGGAAAAACCTGTTTCTAGGAAGGAAGCTCTGTGTTGTGTGTTTATATGATGATTAGTTCTAATAACATCTATAACTGACGTGATTTCTGTAACTTTTTGTTTTACTGTGTAATGCATAGATCTCTGCAATGGGAAGGATCTTCAGCAGCATGAGCTTATTCCCAGTTTAACTTGTGCTTAATGATCATTATTTCCTAATGAGCTCCACAAGTGTCTGTATGCAGCGCCAGTACTCAGAGCAATGTGAGCTGCCTGTGGTCATTTAGATAATACACGAGGGGGAATTAACCTTCCTAGGCACTAGAGAGTGAGTAAGTCTAGAATTCCCTGCTGCAGAATGAAAAACTACTTCCAATCATTGTTCTTGTGCAGTGGATATTCCAAAAACTTTTGAAGATACCAAGTGTGAGTGGTAGGATTGATGGTTGGAAATAGACTGTGACAAGATGGCATGGACTTTGCCCTGGAGAAAAGCTAAAGAATTGCAGGAGCTCTTGGCACAGTGGTCACACTGTAGTTTCTGGGGGGAAGGGAAGTTGACCAATGCAGTGTATGTGTGTTTGTGGAGAGCGAGGAGCATGTTCCCAGTCTCTATCCTTGTCCCCTTTCTCCAAAAGCTCTTGAGGCTGCTGAGTGACACCAGCAGCACTGAGCTGTTCTGAGAGGTTCAGACTGGATCTTATGAAAAATGAGGAAAAAAGGAAAAACAATACAAACTTGATTAGTTGTGTGTGGTTTGGTGTTTTTTTTTTTTCCCTGTTGTTTGTTTAATCCTCAGTGTAAACTTATATTGCAACCTGTCAAGTTACGGTTAAATACTAGAAAAATATGAAGACTCTTTCAGTCAATACTTCCAAGCAAGGTTATCTAGCCTGTGGACATGCTGCAGTACCCAAAGTAAACTTTGCATAATGAAGAAGTGTCTAAAAATGCCTGAAATTATTAAAGAAAAAATTGGCTCTTTTAAATGTCCTTTTTCAGTGGGTGATCTTCAAGAAAGTACTGCAGTCACACAGCACCTTCTACAACTGAGTACCTTCAGCTAAAGTAGTCTTCAGTCCCATTTCCATTCATACCAGCATTACACTTCCATTATCAGTTCCTGGCAGCAGTGGCTTCCACTTACTGTGGAAGCTCTGAGAAACAGCAAGGACCAACCTCAAGTCTGGGAAAGGAATGCAGGTCCTGAAGCCAGAGCAGCTCTGAATGGCTTTGGAAGGTGCTGTTCCTGAGAAATGTTTTTCCTTGCTGCCTGCAGGTTCAAAGACTGTCTGTTGGAAGCATCCCTCGCTGCATGGTGGTCATTCTTGAAGATGACTTAGTGGACAGTTGCAAGTCTGGTGAGAAACCAGCAAATACCACACATGTATTTATCACAAACACTTTGGGTTTTGCATTTTAGATGACTCTGCAAAGTAGGCTTCAGTCCTGGGGGCTTCTTGAATGAGATATGTTCACCTGTCACATTTCTGTTCCAGCTTGGACAATGGTACAGCATTAAAAGGCTGTTCTAGAAAATAACTAAGGATAGAGTTGGAAGGGACCCTAAAGACCATCAAGTTCAAACTCCCCTGCATGGGCAGGGACACCTCCCACTGGATCAGGTTGCCCAAAACACCATTCAACCTGGCCTTGAACAGGGATGGAGCTTCCACAGCTTCTCTGGGTAACCTGTTCTACTGTCTCACTACCCTTACACTAAAGAACTTCTTCCATATCTCTGACCTTGTCCTCTCACCCCCTGCCCTTGTAAAAGTCCCTTCCCAGCTGTCCTGTAGATGCCAGACATCCCTGTGTTACATCTTCACTGCTTGGTAGAGTAGTTTCAATAAGAAATGTGACTGCATTCAATCTTATTAGTGAGGGAACACCAAATCTCTTGAGGAAATTGGTCCAGCCATCAGCGTATGGTGCCTCACTGCAAGTTCAGAGAGCATGATAGCCTGACCTCCAACCTAAGGAATGCTGCAGTGGAAAAAGCTGCTGGGCATTCAGAAAGAAAGCTAATTGGCAGGAAGAATCAACCAAAATATCTGAGATATGCACACCCACACAGGAAATTAATTTGTGTTTACACTTTCTCAGGAGAAAACTATGACCAGAATGGAATTTATTACAGAAGTTGCCAGAAGTCAAATAAAATTTGACCATTTATTTATTGAGTGTAGGCAATTTAATTCAAAAAAGAGCTGCTAGAGCTTGCCATGAACTCTTTTCTATCAGAGCATACAAGTGGAAGTGTGTTTTGAAGAGTTCACCAACCTTAAGCTGAATCACAGAATCATTAAGGTTGGAAGAGACCTCCTGGATCATCCAGTCCAACTATCAACCTAACCCCACCCTGCCTACTAAACCCTGTTCCCTGGGGCCACATCTACATGCTTCTGAACCTCTCCAGGGATGGCAACTCCACCCCCTCTCTGGGCAGCCTGTTCTAACCCCTGTCAGGGAAGACATTTTTCCTGATGTCCAATCTAACCCTTCCCTGGGAAATCTTGAGGCCATTTCCTCCTCTTGTCTTATCACTGGTGACCTGGGATAGCCAAGAGATCAACCCCCACCTCTCTCCACCCTCCTTTCAGGTAGGTCTAAAGAGCAATAATGTTTCCCCTCAGCCTCCTGAGGTAGAAGGGCATAGCAGCTCCCTACTGTAGACACAAGCAATCTGCCTGACGCTTGATTCAGACTTAAAATAAGTGCAGCAGATTTTGCTTTCTGCTGTTGAAGTCTTTTTCAACCTTATTAACATGAATTAACATGAACATATGATCTCACTCGCATTGTTATGCATCACAACTAACTGACACTTCTGCATGTCTCACATCAGAGGTTGTTTAACTCATTGTGATTGTTGCCTGCAGGAGATGACATCACAGTGTATGGAGTGGTAATGCAGAGGTGGAAGCCTTTCCGTGAGGATGCGCGCTGCGACCTGGAGCTTGTTCTCAAAGCCAATTATGTCAGGGTAAACAATGAGCAGCTAGCAGGGGTTGTAATTGATGACGAAGTCCGCAAGGAATTTGAAGACTTCTGGGAAAACTATAAGACCGACCCCTTAGCAGGTTAGTAGTAGTTGAAAGCTTTTCAACTTGTTCAGATGTAGATGAAATCAAGAGTGAAGAAGACTTATAGGGGGAAAAAAAAGCAAAACAAAAAAACCTGACCAAAAAAACCCATCCCACCTTTTCCCCTCATTACCCTGTCCCAGCAAAACCAGACTTTTTCCAGTCCAGAACAATGAAATGTTTACTTTAATGTTACCGAGGAAAAATTCCAGATTTACTGCACTGATCTTCCTTCTTTTGAGTTTTGTAGTCAACTGTTTTGTGGAACATTTACCAACAAGAAATAAGAAACAAGGTAAGTCAGAGGAAAAAAGAGAAGTGTTCTATAATAAAGAAGGAAAAAGCTCTTACAAGAGAGAGGACCAGAGCTGCTTTTAGCTGTTTCTCTGGGACAAGAGACGTGACTGTATCTTCATCCCAGTTTAAGCTGTGAACGTGTACCACAGACCTTAGCACATCTCATCTTTAACCAAACCTCTTGGATGTCCAGACCCTTGATTTAGTTGCTGAGGAGCCCCTGTCAAATATGGAGAGAGTCTTCCAGTTCACAGTGGCTTCTGAAACAGCCAAAATGTTCAGTGCACTGGCTCCTAAACATAGCATGGCCTGCAGTCCTACTGGGAGCTGGCAGGAGTTGTGCCTGGATCTCTGCTCCTCTCCTGACTGCCTCCTCCTGAACTGGAGGGAACCTTAGGGACTTCAGGGTCTCTGTTGCTGAATTGTCTCAGGCTAACACTCTTGTCTTTTAAAACATGAAAAGAGTGTAGTCTTTCTTCTTAGAAGGTGAAAGAGATAATATCTGACAAGGACATTTCACAAAAGGATGTGTTTAATGTTTTCAGGGTAATGGTAGCTACTACTACTGCATTTGTGTCTGTCAGTTGCTGATGCAGTGTATTTGTGGTCCTGGGAAGATCTAGCATGGTAGTGTTTGAGACACCTTATGCAGCAACTTAATTTGTTTCTGGATGCCCTCTAGGAAAAAGCAGAGCTGCAGCAGGGCTAACAAGGCAAATGAATCTGAACTCAAGTAGAGACAACTATGGAGTTAAATCTTGAGTTGTGCTCTGGCCAAACAAAGATTTATAATATTTATTTTTTGGACGAAGATGTGTTAATTCCTTCAGAAGACCTCTCCAGGGAACACAGACACCTCATGTCATCTATTAGGTGCTCAGATATTTTGCCAGGACCATGTACTTGCATTGAAATTTAAAACATGAAGACCCTAAAATGGAACACTGTTTTCTTCCTAAAGTAATGTGTAGCATTCAACTTGTGACTTCCTGTGTCCTGCCAGTGTCACAATCTCCAAGGGCAAAATGAGTTCTGTTACCTTCCAAGCCAACGACATGATCATAGAATCATAGAATGCACTGGGTTGGAAGTTACCTCCAAATGTCATCTAGTCCAACCCCCTGCTGTGACCAGGAACATCCTCAATTAGATCATAGCAGAACGAGTACTGGCAAGAGTCAATAGTAGGGAGGAGAGGGATGCATGGCACAGAAGGGTCAAAGGAGAAGGAGATTCAAGACAACAATGAGTAAAAACAAGCCATGCTGTGTGTGCATAGATTTAGGGTGAAAGAGCTGTTGTCTTAGCTCTCTTAAATTTACAGCACACCAGTGTTCAAGGGGATATTTTGAAGTCTGAGAACTATAAACTTTTATTCTTTGTAGACCCTAAAGGTTTACACAGAAGAATTCACACAGAAGTCCTCTAGTGTCTTTCCTATGATATCTCAATCCTGGACTTCAGGAAGGCAAACTTTGGCCTTTTCAAGCAGTTGCTAGGGAAAATCCCATGGGACAGGGTACTGGCAGATAAAGGCACCCAAGATAGTTGGTTAACGTTCAAAGACCACTTCTTTCAAGCCCAAGATCAGAGCATTTCACCAGGTGGGAAGTCAAGGAAGGGAGCCAGAAGACCTGTGTGTTTAAACAGGGAGCTGCTGGGCAAACTGAAGAGGAAGAAGCAAGTCTATGGGTCATGGAAGGAGGATATGGCCAATTGGGATGATTATAAGGCTCTAGTCAGAGGATGTAGGGATGCAGCTAGGAAAGCCATGGCCTCCTTGGAATTAAACCTTGCAAGAGAGGTCAAGGGCAACAGGCAGGACTTCTTCAAATACATTGCGTCTAGGTTTAGTTTTACCTGCAATGTAAGCCCCCTGCTGAATGCGGTGGGTGCCCTGAAGACATAAGATACAGAGAAAGCAGAGATACTGAACACCTTCTTTGCCTCTGTCTATACTTCTAGGGGCTGTCCTGATATCAAGCCTCAGACTGCTGAGGCTCCAGAGGAAGTTAAGGCAAGAGAGGAGCTTGTCTTGGTTGATGAAGACTGGGTTAGGGATAAGTTGAGCAAACTGGATGTACAGAAATCCATGGGCCCTGATGGGATGCGTTCCTGTGTGACTTGGTCTAGGTGATCCTGCTTTGGCAAGGGATTGGATTAGATGACCTTTCAATGTCCCTTCCAATCCCTAATGATTCTATGATTGTGTGATGCTATGATTCTCTACTCACAGAACATTAGGGATTGGAAGTGACCCCAAAAGATTGAATCCAATCCTCCTGCCACAGCAGGATCACCTAGATTCAGTTGCACAGGGACATATCCAGGCAGGTTTTAAATGTCTCCAGAGAAGGAGGCTCCACAACCTCCCTGGGCAGCCTGTTCCAGTGCTCTGTCACTCTCACTGGGAAGAAGTTCCTTCTCATATTTATGTGGAACCTCCTATGTTCCAGCTCACACCCATTGCCCTTCATCCTATCACTAGATGACATTGAGAAGAGCCTGGCTCCATCCTCCTGACACCCACCCTTTCCATATTTATCAAAATTAATGAGGTCACCCCTCAGTCTCCTCTAAGCTAAAGAGACCCAGCTCCCTCAGCCTTTCTTTATCAGGGAGGTGTTGTACTCCCTTCATCAACTTCATGGCTCTGTGCTGGACTCTCTCCAGCAGTTCTGTGTCCTTCTGGAACTGAGGGGCCCAGAACTGGACTCCAGGGCAGAGTAGAGGGGAAGGAGAATCTCTCTTGATCTGTTAACTGCCCCACTTCTGATCCACCCCAGAATGCCATTTGCCTTCTTGTTCCTGCCCAGGTGCAAGTCTCTACACTTGCCTTTGTTACAGTTCATTAAATTTCTCCCTGCCCAGCTCTCCAGCCTGTCCAGGTCACGCTGAATGGCAGCACAGCCTGCTGAGGTATTGGCCACTCCTCTCAGATTTGTGTCACCAGCAAACTTGCTGACAGTTCTCTCTAATCCCTCATCCAAGTCATTAATGAATAGATGGAATAGGACTGGTCCCAGTACCAACCCTTGGGGGACTGCACAAGACACAGGCCTCCAACTAGACTCTGCCCCACTGACCACTACTCTCTGGCTTCTATCCTACAGCCTGTTCATGATCCACCTCACCACCCAATTGTCCAGACCAAGTTCTTCTTGAACAAATCAAAGTACAGAACAAGTATCTGTAATTCTGAATAATCTTTTCCTGCATCCTAAGTTTGTGATGTCTGCCTTAGACACAGGGAGAAAAAGGACTTGCATAACAAATTCTCTCCTGTTATAGGGCAGTGAATCTGACATGGGGCTTGAGGATCTAAATGCTAACTGCAATTTTGCCATCTGGCCTGAAGATTCTCCACTGAAATACTTACTGTTGCATCTGCTGCTCCACTCCACCACACCCTTTGCCACTTTCTTGATATGCAATAAACTTTGAGAGTTAAAGTCATCAACTGACTAGAAAAAGATGTAATAGCTGCACTTACCAAACAATGTTGTAGGAATACCTCCATACCCAAGGTTCACCTGACAAAAAATGTTGCCTTCAGCTACTTCTTTCTGAAGGATCTTTAAACAAATTCCTCTCGATCAAAACAGTCAGTGCAAGTTCAATTACTTGGCTTTCTAGAGTGAAATCCCAGTGGGACCCTCATATGCCAAGGCAGCACTAAATACAAATCTTTTAAGTAGCAAACTCCAAACCACTAAGAGATGCACCTCTTTAGGCAACATATCCTTTGGCTTACTACCAAGGTCAGCCACAAGACATAAAAACTTGGGATTCAAGACTGAATCTCCAGACAGTCTCAGAACAATCAGTCCTCATTCTCTTCCCCTCACTAGATGTTGGTGCTCACTTCACAAGGCTTCACATGTCTACACGAGCTAAAGAACTGATGTTCAGACTGCTAACAGGATTCTCTTATCTCATCAAAATGCCTTGATGTATAGTGACACTGGTGAGATGTTAGACTGAAGAGTTTTGCTGTTAACTTCAGAGATTACATGTGCCTAACACCTTCCCATAACGCCATCTCTAACTCAAGGCCTTTGATTTTTCCTCACAGAAGAGTTGATTTCCCCAGTTCTAGCCAGACATATGTAATGTGGACATTGTCACCAGGATTTGCTAGAAAAATTCATCTCATGCTGGCTTTCAGAGGATCTCTCAATACAGTCCTGTGATTAAGTCCATGATTTGAGTTATTATTTGAATTCTTGTGCGTGTGAAGAAAAGGAAGTCAGCAGTAAAAAAAAATTAACAAAAAAGCAGCTTAGGTAGTACACAGAATCATAGAATCATAAGGGATTGGAAGGGATCTTGAAAGATTATCTAGTCCAATCCCCCTGCCACAGCAGAATCACCTAGACCAAGTTGCACAGGAACACATCCAGGTGGGTCTTAAACGTCTCCAGAGAAGGAGACTCCACAGTCCCCCTGGGCAGCCTGTTCCAGTGCTCCGTCACCCTCATTGTGAAGGAGTTCCTTCACATATTTATACGGAACGTCCTATTTTGCAGCTTACACCCATTGCCCCTCACCCTATCACTAGATGACACTGAGAAGAGCCTGGCTCCATCCTCCTGACACCCATCCCTCACATATTTATAGACATTAATGAGGTCACCCCTCAGTTTCCTCCAAGCTAAAGAGACCCAGCTCCCTCAGCCT
>JAOXOE010031046.1:0-12355 GCA_028565055.1 Phoeniculus purpureus
TGTTCCTGTGCCACTTGGTCTAGGTGATCCTGCTGTGGCAGGGGGATTGGACTGGATGATCTTTCGAGGTCCCTTCCTACCCCTGATGTTCTGTGATTCTGTGAATCCTTCTTTTACTCAGTGATGTGCACTTTGCTATCATGGAACCCCCAGTGGAGACCAGCCCATCACCACCAGTCACACAAATAATATGCAGGAAATTTGTCAAAGGTCCCCTCCTGTTATAAATAAGTCCCTGTTATGTGAGAGACAGACTGAGAGGACCTTTAGAGAGAGAGAAGACAGAGAATTGACGATCAAAGGAGGTGATTCTCTCTCTCTGCTCTGCACTGGTGAGACCCCACCTGGAGTACTGGGTCCGGTTCTGCAGTCCCCAACATCTGAAGGACAGAGAGCTTCAGGAACAGGTCCAGAAGAGAGTAACTCAAATGATCTGAGGGCTGGGGTACCTCCCCTGTGAGGACAGGCTGAGTAACTTGCAGGGAAGAGGAGGCTCCCAGATGACCTTCTAGCAGCTTTTCAGTCTCTGGAGGGGACTATAAGAAAGCTGGGGGAGGGCTTTTGACACAGGTGGTAGTGAGAGGACAAGGGGAAAGGGTTCCAGACTTGAAGAGGGCAGATTGAGGTTGGACATGAGAGACAAATTCTTTGCTGTGAGGGTGCTGAGATGCTGGAACAAGTTGCCCAAGGAAGCTGTGTATGCCCCATCCCTGGCAGTGTTGAAGGCCAGGTTGTCTGGGACCCTGAGTAAACTGCTGTAGTGAAGATGTCCCTGCCTGTGCAGGGGGGATGGAACTAGATGATCTTTAAGGTCCCTTCCAACCTGGCCATTCTGTGATTCAAGGATCCTATGAACATGCAGAAGAGACTATATCAGGAGCACGTACTGGGGAAGGGGCTCTGAACTACCCTGTGTGTGTGTGTGTGTGTGTGTGTGCATTGCAGCGTGGTGGCTTTTCCCCTGTTTGTTTGGGGGTTGTCATTGTTTCCTCACAAAGGAGCAGTACACCTGAAGGTCTGGGGTTGTTTTTTCCTAAACCAGGAGAAGCTTCTCAGGTTTCCCAACGCAAAATGTGGTTTCCCTAAGACACCGACATACAAGAGCTAAGGTTACAGCTTCCAAAAAACCTGAGGGGAAAGCCCCTTGCTCTTATCTTCTCGACTGCTTTGTTGCTGTAGTTCTCAGAAACTAAGCCCGGTGAGGAGTGTGCCGAGAGCAAAATAGGATGTGTTGAAAGCACCAACGCACACAGCGGCAAAAATACTCTGGGGCTTGGTGTGGGAAGCAGTGCAAAGGCACAGAGGTACTGAGGGCATCTGATACAACAGGATTTGATGCAACACGTTGTCCAGACAACTCTTTTTTGTTCCAAATTGCTGATTTCATGGGATTTTGATCAGCTTGTCATCATCAAATCATAAAATCATTCAGGTTGGAAAAGACCCTTGGGAGCATCAAGTCCAACCATCAACCCTACTCTACAAGTTTGCTCCTAAACCAGATCCCCCAACACTATTTGTAAGCATCTTTTAAACTCATCCAGGGATGGGGAGTCAACCACCACCCTGGGCAGCCCAGTCCAGTGCCTGACCACTCTCTCCATCAAGAATTTCTTCCTAGTATCCAATCTAACCCTCCCCTGTTGAAACTTGAAGCGCTTCCTTCTGCTTCTGTTACTAATAACCTGTGAGAAGAGACCAGCACAAGCATCTCCACAGTGTTCTTTCAGATAGCTGTAGAGAGTGATGAGGTCTCCCTTCAGCCTCCTCTTCCTCAAACTAAACAGCCCCAACTCTCTCCATCTTTCCCCATCAGATTTATTCTCCAAGCCCTTCCCCAGCTTCGCTGCCCTCCTCTGCCCTCGCTCCAGCACCTCGATGTCTCCCTTGTCCTGAGGTGCCCAGAACTGGCCCCAGTGCTCAAGATGCAGCCTCCCCAGTCCTGAGTCCAGTGGGACAATCCCCTCCCTACTCCTGCTGGGAAATTTATCCAGGTCAAAGTTCCTCAAAGTCATGAAACACGTAGCAGTGGCTTCAGTCTGCATCCAATTCTGTGATCGACTGGGGGTCATTATATTAAAACAAACTTTCCAATCGTAAGGCCCTGACTGTGGTGGTTGTCGTGTTACAGCCCCACTGCTTTAGAGCGCTAGAGGATTTAGTTTCAGACAAACTGAACGTGCTCATAATTTAATAGAAACAGTGTGGGCCAAGATGCAAGCGAAGAAGTGTGTATTGAGAACAGGACAGGAACTGCACCCAGTTACCCAGCTGGATTCCAGTACCAGCCAAAAAGCTTCGTGCACTTCTTTTTTGACTACGGAGTGCACTTGGTTCTGATCCCCTGTGGCAGGGGGATCGGACTGGATGATCTGTTGAGATCCCTTCCAATCCCTGATGACTGGATCTAGGGGATCCTGCTGTGGCAGGAGGATTGGACTGGATGATCTTTCAAGGTCCCTTCCAATCCCTAATGTTCTGGGATTCTGTGAATTGTACAATCGCTATGGTTGGAGGGGACCTTAAAGATCATCTAGTTACAACCCCCCTACACAGGCAGGGATACCTTGACTAGATCAGGTTACTCAGGGCCCCAGCCAACCCGGCCTTCAGCACTTCCTGGGATTAGACTAGGTATTCTTGGATCCAGAAGTGAAGGGAAAAGCAAAGAGGCTTTTCTCAAAATCAGAAAAATCTGTGGAGTATACTCAGCTGCGTATCGAATCTCGGGAGGTAGGGATGACTGGCTTGTGTAAGGCATGAGGAACACAAGGGGCTTTCCTAGTCTTGAGTAGTCACTTCTTCCCGGTGAGGGTGCCCTAGCACTGGAAGGGGCTGCCCGGAGAGGTTGTGGAGTCTCTTTCTCTGGAGGTGTTTAAAACCCACCTGGAAATGTTCCTGTGCGACTTGGTCTAGGTGATCCTGCTGGGGGGGGGGAATTGGACTGGATGATCTCTGGAGGTCCCTTCCAATCCCTCATGTTCTGTAATTGTGTGACTGGATGATCTCTGGAGGTCCCTTCCAATCCCTGATGTTCTGTGATGCTCTGTGATTCTTTCTGTAGCCCTGCTTTCTATCGTGTGCCATGTTTAGCTCACTGATACGGTCATTCACTCCACTCCAGCTTTCCCGTGTGGTTTCTTTGTGAATGAAGGTGTAATCTAGCAGCGTAGCTCACTGCGTGTCTCTGCGTATGGAGCTGCCTCCAAACGAACCGGTGAAGACTGGGAAGCCAAGAGACTTGATTTATCTTTCTTCACAACGTTACAAAGGGATCCTTAGAGTGGTGAAAGATTCTCAGCCCGTCTGGGAAATATCCTGCAGTTATTTAATTGTGCTCAGACAGGAGAAACTACAAGGCCTTTGCTGCAGCTAAGTGGATGATCCAAAGTGGGCCATGTATTTAACACATTAAGGCTGGGAGTCTGGGCTGCATCACGGTGTGAGAGCTCTCCTCGGGACAGCTCCAAGGACAGAGAAAAGTAGCAGTAAGGAACCCTTGGCAGCCCTTTCCTTAGCACATCTGTGTCTTGGGCACAGCCTTTCTTCACCCTCAACATCCCTGTGCATGTGATTTTTGCACAAGTAACACCGTGGTAAGAGAATTGTGTGGCATTCAGACTACCTATCATAGAATCATTAGGGATTGGAAGGGATCTCAAAAGATCAGCCAGTCCAATCCCCCTGTCACAGCAGGATCCCCTAGATCAAGGCGCACAGGAACATGTCCAGGTGGGTTTTAAATGTCTCCAGAGGAGGAGACTCCAAACCCCCCTGGGCAGCCCTTTCCAGTGCTCTGTCACACTCACTGAGAAGTAGTTCCTTCAGTTGAAGAAGGACACAGAATTACTGGAGAGAGTCCAGCACAGAGCCACAGAGATGATGAAGGGAGTGGAGCCACCTCCCTGCTGAGGAAAGGCTGAGGGAGCTGGGTCTCTTGAGCTTGGAGAAAAGGAGACTGAGGGGTGACCTCATTAATGTTTCTAAATATGCGAAGAGTAGGTGTCAGGAGGATGGAGCCAGGCTCTGCATTATTAGTGACATTTAATGATAGAACAAGGGGCAATGGGTGTGAGCTGAAACACAGGAGGTTTCACATCAATATGAGAAGGAACTTCTTCCCAGTGAGGGTGACTGAGCACTGGAAGGGGCTGCCCTGGGGGGGTTGTGGACTCTCCTTCTCCAGAGACATTTAAATCCCACTTGGACATGTTCCTATGCAACTGCATCTAGGTGATCCTGCTGTGTCAGAAGGGGACTGGACTGGTTGATCTTTCAAAGTCCCTTCCAATCCCTAACATTCTGTGATTCTGCAGAGATGGCAGCATTTGGCACCTGCACCTCGAGCTGCAAACAGCTCGAGGTCTCTTCCATTCCCTCATGTTCTGTGATTCTGTGAACCAGATCACCAGAGGATGATGATGTTGTTGTCAAACTGTCCTGTAACTCACTCAGTGCTGGGAGGCAGAAGACCATAGAATCATTAGGGATTGGAAGGGACCTGGAAAGATCATCCAGTCCAATCCTCCTGCCACAGCAGGATCTCCTAGATCCAGTCACACAGGAACACATCCAGGGGGGTTTTAAACGTCTCCAGTGAAGGAGACTCCACAACCCCCCTGGGCAGCCTGAGGGGTTATGTTTTTTTTCTGGTTTGGATTTGAGAAGCCTCCAGCTCTGCAGGGCAGAGACACCCTGCAATTCTTTCCACTCGCTAACCATCGAGATGTCATTAAATGCAGAAGCATGTCCTTTCCCCCCCAAATTACAGAGACTGTTTCTGTCCCCACTATAAACTCTGCCTCTCCAATGGTTTTCCCTGCAATGAATTAGTAGGGCAATGGGTGGCAGCAACCCGCTGCAGCCAGGGAGGATGACGTTGAGACTTCCCACAGTATCTTAGTTTTCAAGAAGAGGCAAACTAGGTGAATCCTGCTTCTGTTTCAAATTACAGTGGGAAAACGAATCCCTGTAGTTGGCAGTGGCTTTGGGACAGAGCCCTGTGTTTGGAGTGTTGCTGCAAAGAGGCTGCCAGTGCAGCAGAAAGTCTATTGTTGGAGGGATTTGCTCCGCTATTTATCACGTGTTGTTACACAGCTCTGCACGGAAGCTCCAGGCCAGCGGGATTACTCGTTTGTTCAGGATGGAAGGGCTCTGCCTTTCAAGTCGGCTGCGTTGTGCAATTAGGCTTGAAGCTCAGGCTTTGGATCGGCTGGGTAGGAGAGCTGGGGCCCGTGTTTTGTGGACTTGAAAAAGAACTGAAACTACCAGGTGTTTGTTTGCCTTTTTGCTGGTCGAACACAGAGGTTTCCAAACCACAAGCTGTGACCATAATTAGCTGTGTCTCGTAGCTGCAGTGTTGGCAATGCAGGGAGACAAGTGCCGGCGACTATTTTCGATGAAATGTGGCTTCAGTGATGCTCTACGCAAACAACATCCAGGCTCTTATCCACGGAGTCACAGAGCACTAGGGATTGGAAGGGACCTTGAAAGATCAGCTAGTCCAACCCCCTTGCCTTAGCAGGATCACCTAGATCAAGTCACACAGGAACATGTCCAGGTGGGTTTTAAAGAACCAGGTCTAAAAGGGTTAATAATAGTAATCAATCACAGAATCACAGAACATCAGGGATTGGAAAGGACCTCCAAAGATCATCCAGTCCAATCCCCCTGCTGCAGCAGGATCACCTAGATCAAGTCACACAGGAACGTGTCCACGTGGGTTTTAAGTGTCTTCAGAAAAGGAGACTCCACAACCCCCCTGGGCAGCCTCTTCCAGGGCTCTGCAACCCTCACTGGGAAGAAGTTCCTTCTCACATTCATAGGGACCCTCCTCTGTTCCAGCTTGCCCAGTACATTTGTAGTTTTCATTTTACAAAGGAGCTCAATCCCCTTCCTTTTGCCACACATCACATCAAATAGCAAAAACAAGGTGCTACAAGCAATTCCCACGCCCACCCTTCAATCCCTGAATGCATGAACTGCACTGGTTTCAGCCTCAGCTAATAGGCAGTCATCAATACCTGGGTGTCAAGATGTTCTGGGTGTCAAGAAGAAAGAGACAGTCTCTTTTCTCTTGTGTCCTGTGATAGGACAAGGGGTAGTGGGTGTCAGTTGGAGCTCAGGAAGTTCCACCTCGGTATGAGGAAGAACTTTACTGTAAGGGTTACAGAGCACTGGAAGGGGCTGCCCAGGTGGTTGTGGAGTCTCCTTCTCTGGAGACTGTGAAGACCCTCTCTGGATGCTTTTCTGTGTAACCTGTCTTGGGTTCTATGATCCTGTTTGTGCAAGGGGGTTGGACTTGATGATTCCTGGAGGTCCCTTCCAACCCCTAATGACATCTGTACCAGAGTGTACTCCCAGTTCTTGGACACGAGCTCACTCCGAACTGCACAAGGTGAAATTGCCTCTTGTTTTTTACAGACCCAGACATGCCCTTTGTTCCTTCTATACCAGAAGACCAGTTCATCCTAGTAGAAGAAGGTGATCCCACCGTCATCCCTTGTCGGACAAGTGTCCCGGATGCTCAAGTCACTTTAGTTAACAGCTTGGACAAGGCTCTCTACGCTTTCTATGACAGCAAACAAGGCTTCATAGGAAATTTCCCAGCGGGCTCGTATACCTGCAAAACGATGGTGAAAGGCGTGGAGTTCAAGTCTGAGGAGTTCCTCATCTATATTCTAAGAGGTATTTAAGTCTGTTCATTTAAAAATCAAAAGAAAAACCCCAAAAGCGATGTTGTTCATCTTGGGTCTTGTCTCACACTGCGAGAGCCATGTAGGCACCACCATTACAGGGTTCTGTCTGTCATTTCCCCCATGAGGAGCCCTTTGCTCCTCTCAGTACTGTCAGTTGGTTGGTAGATGTTTAGCGGTTATATACAACTTCAGTGAGGCTAGGGCACGGATACAGACCCCTGAGACCTCCTCGTGATGGGTTGTTCTCTCTTGCTCCAACAGGGGAGGTTTAGATTGGACATCAGGAAGAAATTCTTCCTGGGGAGAGTGGTCAGGCACTGGACTGGGCTGCCCAGGGTGGTGGTTGAGTCCCCATCCCTGGATGAGTTTAAAAGATGCTTAGATGTAGCGTTGGGGGATGTGGTTTAGGAGTGAACTTGTAGAGTAGGGTTGACGGTTGAACTTGATGATCCCAAGGGTCTTTTTCCATCTGAATGATTCCGTGATTCTGTGAGACGAGGAGCCTGACCATACTCAGTAGTGAGGCGAATCACATCACTCAGGGCTCTCTCTCTTGACAGTGCTGACAGACACAGAGCAGTACATTACAGCAGTTATACAGTCAAGTCACTGCTGTCCCCAGTCACTGCCACCTCTGAGTAAGGACACCTGATCCTCTCATGAATCTTCTCTGGAACCACCATGGCTCTCAGCCCAGGATGCTGATGAGTCATGTTGCTTAGAAGAGAGAGCTGAAGCCTGTAATGGTTCACAATAGGAACAGAGGACTGCAGCCTGTAGTGGCTCAGGATCTGACCCACAGTGAGGTCTGGTGGTTCTGCTTTCAAAGGTAGTGACCTCTCTCAAGAAAGAGAAGAAAACAGCTGGAAGCCAAACTAGGGTTAGTCACTCAGGGTTTATTCATATCCAGACACTGTCAAAGCCCTCAAATATTATCACAGAAGCAGCGACTGCAGCTCCAGGAGTCACTGTATTGACCAAATTCACTATCTTTGATTTCTGGTATCAATACTGCATATTTAATAGTCCCTAATACACTTCGAGAAGCATTTTCAGCTGGATTGTATTTTTAAAGGCAAATTCCATGGAGCTGTTTGAGTAGAATGACATAAAATCAATTGTCCTCATTTTCCCATCAGCTGTGGCCTTCAGTGACGAGAAATTATGTGGATTGTTCTTATAAAAAGTAGTTCTAGTTTGACATCAGGGATCGTTCCCTGCCTGGCACAGGGGAAGAGATGTTATCTGTTCACAAATTTTTCTCTAAGTTCTTAAACTGTGATTTTTAGGGCATCACTATATGTAAATATAAAGTAAAGAGTTACCATAAGAATGTATGAAATGGCCTGGATCAGGGACAGTGTGGTCAGCAGGAAAAGTTATGGTGCCCTTCATCTCGAGTACTGGGTTCAGTTCTGGGCCCCTCATTATAGGAAAGACATTGAGATGCTGGAACATGTCCATAGCAGAGCTACCAAGCTCATGAGGGGTTTAGGTAACAAGTCGCACGAGGAGAGGCTGAGGGAGCTGGGCAGGTTTAGTTTGGAGGAGGCTGAGAAGGGATCTCATTGCCCTCTACAACTACCTGAAAGGAGGTTGTAGAGTACAAGGTAGCTCACCCAGACATTTTAAACCTTAACAGTGAAGCCAGTTTTTTGGGTGACTATGTAAGAGGAAATTTCAGAGAGGCCTCAGTATGGTGACAAATCCATCTCATGATGTATTAATTAGAATAGGATTAATGAAAAGCATGTATGAAAAGAGAAGGACAAACACAGCTCTTCTATAGATACTCATTCTTGTAGGGTTTAGGTGGGGTATTTTTGACTTAAAACATAATCTTGTACAAAGACACCCTAATATTTTCACTTGAAGCTTGGCAAATAGTTAGCTTTAACTGCAGTATTAACTAACAAAGGTAAACATTGCTTAATCACATCTTTGTTGTTTTAAATGGTAACACCATAGTACAAAACTACTACTAAGACATGGATGTTAAATGACTTGTATTTCTCTGTCACATTTCACAGTTCGGTGAAAGACAGGAGCTAAAATAGCTGTACAGTCAGTCATCCCTGGTACTGAACTATTTGTATAGATGTGTGTGCTATAAATATGTCTTGTCTCTGCCAAAGGTGGGATTTTTCTGCACTAAAGAGGGTAAAATTCACACTGCAGAATATAGAATCATAAGACTTTGTGATGCTTACTTACCAGTTAAATTGTGCCTTACTTGGAAATTATAATGCATTTAGACCTCGTGTCCTTTCTCAGGGGTTGATGTGAAAGCAAATCAAAGGGAAGAAAATCCATTTGCCTGTGGTATTGGTGAATTGTGTTTTCCTTAAGTCCAACTAGAATCTAAATTTCCAGTGCATGCAGTGTTTAGCCAATATTATAGACCTGCCCCTATTGCACGGCTAGTAAGCGGCACTAGATAAAACCTCTTTGGTCAATATGGAAAACACTTTGCACATCAGCTGCTGACCATCCATTGCAACGACAAAGAAGAGCATTTTCTGCCATTGATCAACAATAATTCCTGGCATTTACAAGGCCTCTTTAATCTGAGAGCCTTAAATTGCTCTGCAACATGATAAATTCTCAGAGCACCCCTCTGAAATAGGTCACATAGGATGTGATTTACAAATGAGCAAGGTGAAACACAGAGGAGTAAAACAATTGTTCAAGGTCAGACAGTGACTTTTTGGCTGAGTCCAGAAAAGCATCTGACCTCATGGCCTTTTAGATTTGTGCACAATAGATGTAAACTTACTTACAGAAGCAGATTGTTAGGTTTAGGTGAAAGCAACACTCGGCTCTGCAGAAGGATATAATAGGCTGTGCATGAACCATATATATGGACAAGGCCTCATGTTTAATGGCAAAAATTTCACAGTACAGATGTCTCTGAGAACAGAACTGCTTTCAGAATGTGTAGACCTGTGAAGAACAGGGTATAAATACCTAGACAGATGCCAGGGTATGCAATCACAATCCAGTTCAGAGCCATGGGATGAGGCACAGTTCACAGAATCACAGAAATATTCAGGCTGGAAAAGACCCTTGGGATCAACAACTCCGATGATCAACCCTACCCTACAAGTTCACATCTAAACCAGATCCCCCAATACCACATCTAAGTGTCTTTTAAACTCATCATCCAGAGATGGGGACTCAACAACCACCCTGGGTAGCCCATTCCACTGCCTGACTGCTGTCTCTAGGAAGAATTTGTTTCCTCATGTCTAGTCTAACCCTAACCTGTTGGAGCTTGAAGACCTTCCCCCTGGTTCTGCCACTAGCTACCTGTGAAAAGAGACCAGCACCAACATCTCCACAATGTCCTTTCAGGTAGTTGTAAGAGAGTGATGAGGTCTCCCCTCAGCCTCCTCTTCCTCAAACTAAACAGCCCCAACTCTCTCAATCTTTTCTCATCAGATTTCTTCTTATGATAAGTTTTTTATGAAAAATAAATCTGCATCGTAAACATACTATAAAGATTTTGGGTTATTTTATCACCTCCACTTTTATTACAAACATGAGTGAAGCACTGCCAGGACTGATAGGATTTCTGGGATTTGTAGGGGTTTGAAGACAGTCCTCAGGCAAATTATACTGCAAATTATATTAAAGTCCTGCTACATTTAATAATATACACAGTTAAAAAAAGGTCCTTTCCTGTGTACTCTGTGTCTTGCTCGGCTCTTCTAGCACTTCAGGTCTTTATGGTTTCAAGTCTGTGCTTTTAGACCTGTTTTACATCCCCAGTTTCTAAGTCCTGTATCACAGAATCACAGAACATTAGGGACTGGAAGGGACCTCGAAAGATCATCCAGTCCTGCCACATCAGGATCACCTAGACCAAGTAACACAGGAACATATCCAGGTGGTTTTGTTAAATATTTTTACACAGCAAAAAGATATTTATGGTTCAATATTTTAATAATGCTCTAGTCAGATTTTGTTAATGCTTCTCTGTTATATTTTGCGTGATATAAGAAATAGTAATGAGAATATCATTGCAGGGTTTTATGCTTATGAGCTTAATGTATTATAATGCAACAAAATGTATTATCTAAAGGTCCCATTCTCACAAAGACAGATGAGAGCATCATGGATACCACAATCTAAAGCAGTGGTCAAACCAGCAATAATATTCTGTAATCACAACCCCCCCCCCAACTTGTAAAAATGCAATTTATGTGAAATGTATGTGAAATAAAGAGCTTTAGGATTCCTAATCTTGGTTGTGCGTGTGTTGCACTGCTTGTAAAAACAAAAATGACAAACTAAACAGAACCAAATCTATTTTCCTGCATGATGTAACTTTAGACCCCCGAATCTGCAGCTGATACCTCAGCCATCTGGATGGTGTGTGCAAGAGGACATCTGCACAGTCTCTGTGACAGGATGTAAGAAACCACTAGTTCACTTAGATACAAAGACTTGGTTGGAAGGAATCTATTTTATAGAATCATTGAACACTAGGGATTGGAAGGGACCTCGAAAGATCATCCAGTCCAGTCCCCCTACCACAGCAAGATCCCCTAGATCCAGTTGCATAGGAACGTGAACGTGTCCAGGTGGGTTTTAAATACCTCCAAAGAAGGGGATTCCACAACCTCCTTGGGCACCCTGTTGCAGTGCTCTGTCACCCTCACTATTATCACTCGTGAGAATAGATCTTTCGAGGTCCCTTCCAATCCCTAATGTTCTGTAATTCTGTGTGATTCAAGTGCTAGGACAAGGGGAGATGGCCTCAAGTTGTGCCAGGGGAAGTCCAGGTTACACATCAGGAAAAGCTTTTTTATTGAAAGGGTCATCAGACATTGGAACAGGCTTCCCAAGAGGTGGTTGAATCGCCACCCCTGGACATGTTCAAAACTTGCCTAGATCTGGAGCTTAGGGACGTGGTTTAGTGGTGGGGTTGGTAGAGCTGGGTTAATGGACTTGAAGAATTTAAGTGTCTTTTCCAACTAGACAGTTCTATGGATGTCTTCTCTAAGCCTTGACTGCCTGGCTTGTATGAGGCCAACTACCCTTTCCTCTGTTTAGGGAAGATTCCGTGTCTTTCAGCAGTTCAACACAGAGCAGAAGCATCTCGAACTAGGGCAGCCCTCACAGATCACTTTTAAGTTACCAGAACCGGCCTTCAACAGCATTTCCCAAGACCCGAACCACACCAAACACTCACCGCAGCCGTCCTGGGCCCCGAAGAGTTGACTACGGGGTCTCCCGGGCCTGTTACCGCCCGAGGCGGCGCCCGCTAACGCCCCTGCGAGGCCACCAGGCAACTACCGCCCGCTCTTGGCGCCGGGGGGCGCCGTGCGCGAGGACGGGGAGGGTGGAGGGAGGCGCGGCGGGCGCGCGCGCGTTACCCGGCATGCAGCGGGCGGCGGGCTCGCTCCAAGATGGCGGTGCCTCTGGAGGAGTACGAGAAAGACGCGGGCTGTGTGCCCATCCTGCACCCCGAGGTGAGGGCGGGCCCCGCTGGGGCGGCGGCGAGCGGGGCGCGGGGCGCAGCTGAGGCGGCGGCACAGCGCGCCGCTGTGGGGGAGAGGGCGGAGGGTTGAGGGGGTGTGAGTGTGAGGCGCGCGGAGGGGCGGGAGGGGCACGGCCGCCACCCCTCGCTGCCGGGCAGGGCACGGCAGGGC